>JBBPKI010000032.1:0-67934 GCA_038089155.1 Nevesoporus exiguus
GCATCTTGTCGTCGACTACTAGTATGAGCGTCGACATCTCACGAGGTTACGATTCCTTCTTTGGTCCCCCTTCAGAGCCTATATCTGTCCGCAAGTTTCTTGATGATACCACCTCACTTGCGTTCCCCACAGCGAGTGATGCGCTGAATCACGTTGGTTGGCAAAGTCTTCCAGAAGATGAACGGGCGGTAGTGGCAACCGAGTGTTCTGGGAGGTGCGTCCACAGGCGCTTCCTGTATCGGCCACGTCCATAATTTATTTGCACTTGCGATAGCATCGCCGAGCTAAAGGCTGCCACTGAGGAGGTGTGGAATAATCCCGTGCTCTCTGCACACCTCTATCGCGCACATGCCGCCGCCGTAGACGCAGTTCATAGCCGGGCTGGAGGCTCTCCCTCGAAAGGACGAAGGCGAAAACGTTTACCGGATCCAGAGACAGCAGAGGCTCAGCCAGACGTGCGCGCCTTACAGGAGAAATTGGATACCATTTCTCTTCGATGTTGGAGGTGCGACCCCTTTTACGTGCGCTCTCGCGCGCGGAGTTGCCAGCTTGCTGTACAGATTAAGCCAGGAATCCGCGTTTTTCGTGCGCGCACCCAAGCACTCGGACTTTAATGCACTCAAGTATGTCAAAAGATCAGGGCGCGGCACGTTGACGCCCGATCGGGTTGCTTCTCAGTCTTCTCACCATACGGAGGCCGGCCCAACTCATCCATCAGCGCCGGGCGAAGGTGGTTGTCCACATCGAGACGCTGTCGTTACTCTCACCGTGTACAACCGTGTTCCTTGGATTCATAGCCAACTCGTTCGCTTCTCGCAGCACACCGTGCTGTCCTCTCAGACACTCGCTGATCTTGTCCGTGTGGTCCCTTGTGGTTCAAGCGAGATGCCGAATGAGGTGGTGGATAACCACGGCAGTGTAGTTGGATACGCTTACGGAAGTGAAGAACAGGATGAGGAAACTACCCCACATGCGGAAGGAGGATGCTTGTTGCTCATCGAAGACGTCGCGTACGGGGACGGGCGTCCCGGTGATGACTACGCAGAGTATATCTGATCTCTTTTTCAAGAGACGGACCTTTTGGCTCATGACGTACTTTTACTGTAGTAAGCTCGTATCTCATCTGCGCAAGTCGCCAGAGGAAAATCGCCCGCAGATCACCAAATCGTCCACGTCGCTGACTGAGACGCATTTCGCTTCGCTCACTCTCCGCATCAACCAACCTTACTGGATGCTCCACGAAGGAAACTGCGAACACTTTATTGTCATCGATCAGATTCGGTGTGTTGCTCTTGAGTGTTGCTCTCGAGTGGTCCGTGACTCATCCACCAGGTTGCCTCACCCCCTCGATCCGCTATCTGGTTACCCCCTCACCATATATGTTACGCCTACCCTTGGCGACCTTTGCAAAGCCTGTGCCAAAGTTCCCGCATTACTGACTGTCGTGGGGGATATCCGACTAGGCGAGAGTCCTTGTTTACTTTGTGCACCGTGTTGGCGAAACATGGGCCCACCAAGGGAAGAAGACGCGGAGGAAGTGATGGTGGCGCCACTAGCGAGACATCACAGGGAGTGGGAGGACGGCGTAGATGTATGACCTCGCCCTCGCCGCAGGGAGCAGCTTAGTTACTAGGATATAGTACTATGTTTCCATTGCGGTTGTGTACAACGAAGTCCAGCCTTCAACGAATAACGTTACAAGCATGTCAAGGAAAAATAGTGCCAAGTCCGTCTATTAAGTTATGATCATACCCGAGAATGCCACTTGTCATGCAAGTTATAGTGCCGTGCCGGAGAGCCTCGCCAACTCAGCAGAAATCAGAACCGAAAAGAATGGGTGTGTGGTCGATGAGTGCGAGTCGGATCGCCGAAGCGTAGCCAAAAGGCCAAGAGTCACCCGATGGATTGGGATGGATAGATTGGATGTGCCGTTAGATCAGGTGACAGGCAATCGGAGCCGCTTGCCAGACCGCTCCTCTGTCCCTTGCAAGGGTCGCTCATCCCAGGAACGATAGAGTCACGTTCGCTAGCGAGGTCTCGACTAGTACTTCCCCTTGCGAAACCGTCTTCTCCACACCTTCCCAGCCAATCCACCCAAACGACCACGATGTTGAGTCTATCGCTGTCTCCATGGTTCTTGGCAGCCCCGGGGACCAAGGATTTGTCGCATTCACATTTCCTTGTGTAACCGTCGCCGATGCTTGTTTGGTGGACGCCTGGAACACTCCCTCAAAGAGGCTGTCAAGGGTGACATTGGCAGGACCAAGATCATTGGAGACATGTAATTGGATGGCAGTAGGGGGAGAGGCTGGATCATGCGAGAGGTTGGTTGACAAGACGCCAGCAAAAGTGCGAAGGTTCGCAATAAAGTTGGGTCGCTTCGGGGGTCCCTTATTAGGAGATAGAACGGTGACATTGACAGTCAAGTTGCTGGCAGAAGCGAGGTCAATGGCCGCGTCATAGTTTCAGAAGGAAGGTAAAACACACCTATTTCCTGTGTGTACGTCGAGGGTGGTAGGGAACGCACACCCCGGGTCATTGTACAGGCTGATATTGGCAGTAATGGGCCTACCAATGACAATGATGCTAGCGTGAATACAGTTCAAGTAGGCTTCACTAAACGGACTTACGCCATGATGGTGTCGATAACAAGTGAAGTGTTGGCATGGAATGTCCCAGTCACTGGTCCCAGCGATGTATACACCCACAGTCTGTTGGCATCTACGTACTGTTGTGGCGAGCGTTAGTCGAATCGATATTAAGCTATTTGGACTACTTACGTCGGCCGTCACACTAGAGACAGAGCCTCCAATGTTGAATTCATCAAAGGTCACATTGCCATCAAAGGAGCCGAACCGTTGATCGAACATGGGTAGAACCGTGGCGAAGCAATCAACCTGGGAAGGTGCCGCATTTTGTGGGAAAAGGAGACTCATGTTAACTAAAATATTGTCGGGTGGAGCAACATCATCCGGAACCTGGAGGAATGTGGGAAATTGTTAAACACGCATGATTGAACTCGGAAGACGAACATTAATAATAACAACAGTCAAGTTGTCGGCAGCAGCAAGACAAAAAGAACACCGGTCGAACAGGTCTTCGGAGGAGAACTGCATTACAACCGATAAAAGAGCATGTTGAACGGTCTGATTGGGATTTATGCCGGTGTAAAAGACACCCTGAACGGTGTCGAGGTCGAGGGAGGAGGGTCCATTAGAAGTAAAGCTAAACTGCCCATTTGGAGAGACGGGACGTTCGGTACTGTAAATAGAGTTAACTACAAGGACAGCACTGAAGGCCAGAAAGGCGTACGTCGCGAGAACAATGGTAGAGTTGGGACCTTCAAGATACTCGAGCGTAGTCCAGTCGCCGCAGACGGGAACTATTCCTTGCTGAACGGGACTTGAGGCGTTACTAGCGTTGCCAGAGCCGTAGGGGCCCGGTTTGTTTCCCGGCCACGCAAAGGCGTAACTGAGTGGGCTGTAGGGGTATCTCTCGTTCTCGTGTTCTTTCTGCTGTGGAAGTGATGAGGAAGAGGGGGATGGAGGGAGGCGTAGAACGCACATGGACAATGATGGGGACACCAATGACCAAAGTAAGGAAAACGTAGACGACAAGAGAGGTGACGACGGCTCTCCAGACGCGGGAATCGAAAAAGCGGCGTCGAGGAGGAGGTTTATAAAGAGTGACCTGAGACTCGTTGAAATCGCGAAAGGCCAATGCCTGGGATGTCTCATAGTCGGGTAAGGGACTAAAAGGACGACGACCCGCCGCGCGCTCTGGGTAACGAACAGTGGGGATGGTAACGGGGGAGTCCTTTATCTTCTGAAAGTCGTCTTCGTCGGAAATGATCATCCCTGTTGACTATGACATGGACGATGGCCGGGACGACGTGGGCAACGACGACGACGATGGTGACGGCGACGGCGACGGCGAGTGTGGGCGTGTAAAAGTCGTCAAGGACCACTTAGGAACATCCTATCTCACTGCCTACCCAATTTCGGCAATTCGGTGTCTCATCTTATTCCCGGAAGCCGACTCGGCAAGATCGGCACCCCAGCCATCGCGGAGTGACGGGCATTCAATTTGTTCCATCTCACCTTCCTTAAATACTCGCTCCATCCCCTCTTCTCTCATCTTTGTCTTTCCCTCATCACTTTTGCGTCTCGCTCATGGGGATCATCAAGGAATACGTAGACAGGGCTGTCCAGACAGAGACCGGCATCGCGCCCTCACTGTACGCTGACCCCGCTGTAATACTCGCTGCACCACTCGCCACACGTGGAGTCGCTCAGGAAGCACACGCCGCCCACTATAATTCGCTGTCGGTGTCATCCCCCACCAATTTGGACAGCGCAAATGCCTTGTCACAAAGTCCGACTAGTCCGATGCTCGCGCCACTGGTTTCTCGCCGAATTTCTAGAAGTAGACCCGCTCGATTCCCTACAGGGGAAATCGCGAACCGACGCATCGTGTCGATGCCAGAAAACAAGAGCGATTCATTGCATCAGAGTCACAGTAAACGAGTCGTGTCTATGCCAGATCGCGTGCGGCCAGTATTGGAGCCCTCTGCCGAGCTTTTCCAGTCACCTACTGTGGCGGGTGATTCGTTTGCACCATACGGTGGCCGCCACGACCGCGTCCGCGTTTTCTGCGCACCCTCTGATGTTCCTCAGACCCCTTCGCCCCCGTCTTCTCCAGAGTCCCTTCTCATTATCGCAAGTGGTACGCAGCTCCCAGAAGGGTTTTTGCGCAGAAAATACTCTCCTGAGCCCCTTATCGAGGAAGACGAAGGTGATTCACGCGCATATATTGAGGATTCTGACCCATCGCAGTCGTCTGGACCGTTCTAGACTGGGTTACATGGGCGAACTCTCCTCCCCGCCCAATCCCTGCTCTTCATGGACCCCTCTCCCTGCCATATGCCAGATGTCCATCGTGAGTTGTGCAACATTTGTTGCAGAATAATCCGAAATTTCATGTCTCTATAGTGGTGCAGAGGGTACGATCATAGAGGAACCTGATAACGTAGCGCAGATGATCTGGGGGTTAGGTCCAGATGATCAGCCGTATAACCAAATTCGCGCCGAAGGTTACTCTTCCCACACTGACAACCATCAGAACGCTCTTTCACGTGGAACAGGTCAAGACCCGCCGCGTTTGCAAAAGAAGAAGAGCTCTGCTACGGCTACTCAGCAAGTTCACAGGTTGTCCAGGACACAGAATCCACACTCAGGTCATACAAAGCAAAGTATTGCTCGACCACAGCGCCAAGCTCGCGATGACAAACACAGCCAACTGAGTCTGACTTCGACTTCTCCCGACAACGACATCCATCAAGATATTATCAGTGGCCTTCCACGGAACGAAGAACAATCAACGTCGATCAATGTCGGAGCCCTTGACGATTTTGCCAACGATGCGAACGCATTTCCGGTCGATAGCAACCGCATTCTGGAATTACAACTTGCTCGTCTCCGACAGGCGCTCAGGACTTCCTTGGCTGATATGGATCCGTACGCTACCTACCCAGGACGACTCGAGCCTGTCATTCCTGCGACCGTAGCCCCTGGACTTCCGCAGTCTTATCCTCGTATCTTTGTTGAACCCCGTCCCAACGAATCGGCTGGCTCTTGTACAAGACAATCACCGACCGACATTACCATTACTCAACAATATCGCCAGCAACAGCTGTATTGGCAGGCGCTTCAGAAGCAAAAATTGCAAAGCCTTCTTCCAACGCCGCCAAATTCCTCTTCACCTCAATGGTCTTCTCATTTTTCTCCGTATCTGACATATCGCTCGACGTTTTCCCCTGACTTGGTTGGTTCTGCCGAACATCCGGTTTCGGTCTCTTCGCAGAAATACTGGTCCGGTGCAAACGCCCCACAGTATCTTCGACATGTTTACAGCCGGCAGGAACATGACAATGGCGCCAGCAACCCTGATACGAACGTGAATATTTCGTCGACCAAAACCATGCAAGTTGTGCCGAATATTAACTCGGCGCCATCTCTTAGACAAAGTTCATATTCCTCAAGCACATTAGCGAAGTACATCAAACAACTGCAAGCATTGTCTCCGATCACACAGCTCTCGCCACTCCAGCCAGCCCCTTCACAAAATACCTCTCTACCTCTGACAACTTCTGCAAATGAAGGTGACAGCCCCTTCCGAACTGTTCACCACTCGCCTGTTGTTCCTACGCCGCCTTCCCCCGAATCTCCCAAAACGCTATCCAGAGGATGTCTATACCGCAGTGCGCGTCCCATCGCCTCATCCCATCCTGTGCAACGGCGCCTGTCATCCGTACCTGAAGAGGACAGCGCCCTTCTAGAGCTCTCAACGTCTCTCTCGCCATCGAGGTTGCAAAACCAGGTCATGACTGGCAGTACCGCGTCAAGTCGCGACGGAACGACAGGACGTCAAATACGCTATGTCGATGTGGCCGAATTCGAAGGTGATCTAGTGACCCCGTCTATCGCTTTGCACCCCGAGACTTCTCCGGTCAAGGTCCGGCTTCCAGCCACTAAAGAGCGCAGCATTCGGGAGCAGACTAGCGGGTACCAGGAGCAGGAACAAAGCAGAGGACATCAGCATGGGCACCGAAAGAAACACCGACACAAAAAGCCTAAAGGGCCTGCTGCTACCAACGAACAAGCGACAGCACGGGGACTCGTAGGTTGAGTATTAGCCCACTTCCTTGTAGCCATCATGTTTTTACGCCTTCCTGCACTGTTTAATCGCGTATGAAATGCATGAGTTTTTCATCGTCACTTTGGCGATATGTGCACATGATGATCACTATTAAGTAGGTAACCCTGGACACTAATGCACCGTTTGCGAGGGCATATTACTGCCTCACAAACAGGTCGGTAAATCGATCCACAGGAAGCCTTGACAGGCTGTTCGCATCGGAAACGACGTCCAATATCCTAAAAACCCGCTTAGTCAATCGACCAGTCAGATCCCGAAGTAGAAGTACTTGCTTCTTCTGGTGAGCTACATCGTAGTGGTAGGAGATGTGTCGCTTGAACTTTTCGGTCAAGAGAGGCGCACCCTCTGCGCGGCGGCGCTTGTGGCCAACGGGATATTCAACCACGACCTCGTCTAGCACGGTGCCATCGCTGAGCTCTACCAAAAGCGCATTACCGATAGAACGCTTGCTAGGTTCGTGGTACTCGACGGAGAACGTCTTATCTTCGACACAATGGATTTTGGCACGCAGCGCGTCGATGCGAGGATCAGCCGCAGCCTTGTCCGTGTACGACTCGGACGTGAGCTCGCCGAAGATGAGCGGGTAGGCGACCATGTAGCTGATGGCGTGACTAGAGCAACGTGTCATCGCGTCAGATCAAACCAAAAGAAGTGCAAGCAAACGGAAGAGACGTACTCCCGGTCGGCAAAGTTGTCCAAGGGACCTTGCTTGTCGATGATACGGATGGCAGCCTCCTGTGTGCGGATGCGTACGCTCTTGATGTCGTCCGAAGATTTGCCTATCGCTTTGAGCCGTGCGTGGATCGTGTGCGCAGCCTCGACGGCAGTCTGAGCGTGGAATTCGGCAGGATAAGAAATCTTGAAGAGGACGTTCTCCATGATGTAGGAACCGAAGGGCATCTGGAACTTGAACGGCTCGCCCTGACGGATCGCCGTGCGTCAATACGAGGTGACCGAAACACAGACGAGCGTCCGTACCTTGAATAGAACGTCGTAGAAGCCCCAGGTCTTGGCGGTGAGCACGGACGGAAGGCCGAGTTCACCCCTCTTGACGAGGAGAGCGAGGTTCACAGCACGGGAGCACGCGTCGCCGGCAGCCCAGGACTTGCGAGGGCCAGTGTTGGGGGCATGACGATACGTGCGGAGCGACTGACCATCGACGAACGCCTGCGAGACCGCATCGATGGTCTGGGAATGGGAAAGTCCACTGCGATGCATGTGAGCAACGCACGACAATAGCCAACAAAAAGGCACTCACAGCAACTTCGACACGACAGCAGTGCTGGCAACTTTAACGAGTACGACGTGGTCGAGACCGACGCGATTGAACGAGTTCAAGAGGGCGAGGCCGCCTTGAATTTCGTGCGCCTTGATCATGCTCTCGAGAACGTCATGGACAGTCAGGGATTGGCCCTGCCGCGCGAGGTGGTCTGCGACTGCGAGAATGGCGCCAAGGTTGTCGGATGGATGACCCCCTAGAACATACGCTCAGTACCCCAGCAAGGTAAAGGAGTGCGAGGCAGAAGGAAGCCCACATTCCGCAGCGAGGAAGCAGTCGTTGAAATCCAAGTACCGAATCATCGTGCCAATGTTGAAGGCACCCCGGATAGGGTCCAACTGGTAGTTGGTACCGGGAACCCTCGTTCCTACACGGAATCAGACGGAATTCCTCCCGGGTGGAGCATGGAACGCACCGTTTGGCACGATGGTGCCTTCGACGACGGGCCCCAACAATCTAGTGCATCCCTCGAAGCGCAGCCCCTCGAGACCACAGCCGATAGTGTCAATGAGACAGAGACGGGCGGTTTCGAACGCGAGGTCTGAAGTGACTTTGTAGTTGTGGACGTAGTCTGCGATCTCCCTGAGAACCCTGTCCGGTTCTGGACGGACGGCGGATTCTCCATGGTAGACCGACATGGTGCGCGTGGCAACCAAGCTAAAAGGGAGACGAGAGGCGTTGCTACTGTCAAGTAATCGATAGGCAGTCGACAGACGTCCGCTGAGCGAACGCGGTCCTCGCCGGATCAGAGACAACATTCTCAACTCGTAGAATGCAGGACAAACGCCAACACACGGAACTAAATGCTGGATCAGTGCCGATCGGCTAATATTTAATTCCACGCCCCTCGGGACCATGGTGATTCATGAACAGAAAATTTGTATTCGTATCGTACATGCTTGTGCTTGGTATCAGTTATCTAACCTAGGTCCAGCGGGTCTAAATCAATGAACTGGTCTCTAGGAGAAGAATGATGCCTGGAATTGAAGGGCAGCCAGGTCAGCATTGTTTCCTCTGCGAGTACACGGTAGGACGCACGGTGAACGATGGCTGGGATGTCCTGAGCTGTAATGTCCACAGTGAGGTCTGTCTTCTTGGGCACTTCGTACTCGACGTCGACACCGACAAAGCCCTTGATAGCGCCATTCCTTGCCTGTGAATACACACCACGTCTGTCGGTGCTCTCACAGTGCTCGAGAGGCGTGGCTACGTGGATGAGGAAGAAGTTGCCTCCTGCACCGGCGGTGGACGCGATAGTTTCCTTGAAAGACGTTCTTGAGCACTCCTCGGGAGCCACCGGGGTAGCAATGACAGCAGCGCCAGCCCGGGCCAGCTCGCTTGCCACGAAAGCGACCCGTTGCAAGTTATCGTGCCGCTCCTCTGGTGTGAGTGATTTGGGTTGAAGGTCGTCTTTGATAGCATCACCAAGGAGGAGGGAAACGCTCCTGCCACCTTGTTCGTTTAATGCGACCTGAAGTGCCCTCGCGATGACGTCCTTGCCAGAGTTGTGCAGGCCAGTGAGTAACAAGACAAAGCCCTGCTTGTTGCGTGGCGGGTAGCTTTCGCGTAATCTTTTGACGACGGCTCTACACGAGAATGTGAATGGCAGATAAACAGGAACGATGTGTTCTACTCACTCGTAACTGAACCAATCAGGGATAGGAGCCCCAGTCCTAAGGCGTCGGCGAAGCTCAGTTCCGGAGATGTCAAGGGTCTGCGCGCCAGTAGGGACCTCGTCAACAGGCTGATACTCGTCGGTGGAGGGAAGGTAAGTCATCTGTTGAAATGGGACCATTTCGATCTGGAGTTCGTCCTTGTATTTCCCAACAAGCCGTTGGGCGTCGTACGGGTCATAAAAGTCCTTTCCATGAGAATTCTTTCCGGGGCCAGCATGGTCTCGGCCGACGATAAAGTGAGTTGCGCCAAAGTTTTTGCGGATGATGGCGTGCCAGACAGCTTCACGGGGCCCAGCCATCCGCATGGCAAGAGGCAAGAGGGCTAGTTGTCCCATTCCGTTCGGGTACCTGGCCATGATTGCTTCGTAGACGCGCACACGGGTGTAGTGGTCAACGTCACCAGGCTTGGTAAGGCCGACGGCGGGATGAATGAGGACATTGGCCTGGTGCTGACGAGCAGCGCGAACAGTAAGTTCGCGATGAGCCCGGTGCATCGGGTTGCGAGTCTGGAATGCGACAACCCTGGTCCACGAGAGTTTCTTGAAGTGAGCACGCAGCTGAGCCGGGGTGTCTAGCGGAAGTGTCAGATAGCTGATTTACATTGGCAGAGGGTTCTCACATCTGAGAGCGGCATAGTCAAAGTGTGAGGGGGCCTGAATCGCTTGTAGCTTGCCTCCGACATAATACTCTTTGACGTGGTTCCGCAGGTAGGCAACAGAAGGGTGGGCGGGATCGTCTGCGCCAAAGACCTGAATAGCTTCCTTGACGCGGTCATAAGTGTAGACATCTTGGACGGTGATGATAGCTAACGCCTCGTCATCCCGAGGGTCACGTAGAGCGAGGCGGACGCCTGGAGTGATATTGAGACGAGAAATGTCGTCAGGAGAGACGTCAAGGGTGATAGGCATGGAGAACAGAGTCCCATCAGAGAGTCGAAGCGTATCCACAACGCTGTAGATGACGGTGAGGTCCACCGAATTGCAAGACAAAGAGACAATCACCTGTTATAGTCGCTCTCGTTCATGAAGCCATCAAGTGGGCTGAATCCACCATTGAGAATGAGTTCAAGATCACACAGTTGGCGCTATAAGTATCAAAGGTCATGACTGGTGGTATCTGCCCGACGGGCTTAGACACATACTTCGGTAAGAACGATGTCGTTAAGCGCCGCAGCTTCCTGTTTGAGCTGCGATGTGATTGACTCATCTCGCGCAAGGAGATCCTAAGATGGAATCAATGGTCACCAGAATGGCGTGCTAGGAGGAAAAACAAAAACGGACCTTCAAGGAACCGCCGTGAGGAGTGTTGTCCATATTTCACTTTTCGAACGAATGAAGTGCGAATCCGATGCATGGAGGTCATCAGCGCAGGTCCTTTTGAACGATCCACTGTGGCCGAGAAGGACCGGAACGCCTGAGAGGATATCACGCCATCGTGAGCAAGACAGTCGCCGTTGACCACAATTCCATTTCTGAATATCGCAAAGATCAGTCAGCACGTGTAAACCTACTTTGAAGCTGTCCGACCGGCCTGGCGGTGAATTCAGGCGAGTTGATTAAACCCGTTGGTCGCTCATCTGCCAGGACTTGCCATATCCAATCCATTACTGTCTCACGTACAACGACTGACCCCTCCGAAGACACGCCGACGCGCACCAGCACCATAATTTGGAATTGCCTCTCCAGATGACACGACTATGACTCGCCTACTCTGTCTTCTTTGTGAAAAAGGTCGACAACTTGGACATCCCGCTGACATTCGTCTTTTTGAGCTTCTCCACCCCTTGTGAACCCTTCTTCCGTTTCTTTGCTCCCTCCGAAACCGTTGTGGAACTGCCTTTTGGCTTCTTGCTGATGGCAGTGCTCTCAGATGCCAGGATCGACTGTTCCTTGGCGAGAGCTCTCACGTGCCCATCAAGCTTTGAGAAGCTGGTTGGCTCACATCAGCATCGGCATCACTTGAGAGGATCGCGCTTGGTACGCACTCATACGTTCCGAGGAGCTCCTCCTGGATGTCCGAGGGAAGGTATTGCCCTAACATCTCGCAAGCTAGCTTTGCTCTTCCTACTGCAATTGCACCGTCGCGTTCGGCCGAAAGTCAGTTACACGTGATCACTGCCACTCACGCTCAAGCAGGTCCTCGTTCTTGTCCTCCATGAGTGCATCCTTAGCAAGGCTCCGAATCAAACACCTAGACATCTCAGTGATGCGAGGCGCTGATAATGTCTCAACCTTCTTTCTGAGCTCTTGTGTGAGTTTTTCAGACGAGTACCTGAACACGGTGATTTCGGCAGTTATTTCTAAGATGGCTGTTGTGAGGACATGGCGTTGTATGTGGACCTGTAGGCTTGCCTTTGACATCGCAGAGTCGCTTCATGGCCTTGTTGGTACACTCAAGTGCGGCAAACTCCATTACATCTTCCACGCCCACAAACATAGACGTGTCCCGCGAGGCACCAGCGGTCAAAGATTCCTCTGCTATGTGTCTTGCTGCATCCTCAAATATATCTTCTGCCGGCCGAAAGCTGCCGGTCCCGCTATGAGACTTTCGGCGTAGTTAGACAGTATTCGTCCCTCACTACATTTCCACTTTACCCGCTTTATCGCTCTCAGTATGGGTATCAAGAGGAACAATGGGTCCATGGGTGTCATGACGAGGAGTTTTCCATCTGCCACCCGTTCAGCATACAACGTGAATAAGCCTGAAAAGACATGCCTGAGATCACCTCGTCGCCGTTAAACCAAGAGCGTGAGTTGGGGGGGTCCACCACTTGCACCTCTAATATCTTCCAGGCCCGCTTGTGGTTGGGCTTGTTCTCGTTAGGGATGCATTCATAAGCTAGGAAGAGTGACGCAATTCCTGTAACACTACGTTCGAGATGGTGATTTCAATGATGAGACGCCACGCACCCGTTCTGGGGTGAGGAAGGCGCAGAAAACGTGGTACATGTGGTGCCTCGTCGGGGAGTTGTGACACCAAGGTATCAATCACGTCTAGGCACCTGGATCGTTGTCTAAATTTCACCCGAGAGGGGGTCTCGGACGTACCTAAAGGCAGAACAGCAACGTGGGTATCCATTGCAGAGCTCCCTCGGCTCTTTCTTAAATCGGGGAATAGTCACCGGTCACAGGTGGAAGCGGTGTTATGTAACCCGTTCATTCACATTCAAAAGGGGGTGTCCAAGAACGAAAGTGATATTTACAAGCCAGAAAAAAAGGTAGGCCAAACTGAAACTCCGCTTCGTATTGCATTCTAAACTGCCACGCAGATGATCCCCGACGCAAGTCCACTAACCGTCACCGTCGCCGCAACGGATATCTCACCCGGAGGGCAGGCACTTGCCCCTGCAGTAACCAATGCTGCAGACATTGTAGATGTCGAGGTCCCTGTAGTCACAAACGGCATGGATGTCGTGGCTGCAGATGTCGTGGTGGTGGGTGGTGATATTGCAGTTGCAGACGCCATAGGTAGTGCGGTTGTAATCGGAGACACCGGTGGTACGCCGGAACCGGAAGCCATCGAGACGGTCGCACCCGAACTGGAAGTACCTTGGTTTGTGCTGGAGGGAACGCTTGGACCGGAAGTGTTTTGACCTGTGCCAGAAAGAGATCCCGAGTCGGGGGACGTTGAACTAGTTGTACCCGAGCTGGACGTAGCTTGGTTTGTGCCAGAGGTTGCACCTGGTCCGCCCGATGCTGAACCACTAGATCCCGAGTCGGGCGACGAAACACCACTATTAGGACTGGAAGTGCCCGAGCTAGGGGAAACCGAAGACGCTGAATCAGAGCCTGCGCTTGCACCGGAACCTACACCAGGCGGCGAAACACCGTCGTTCGCTCCGGGGCCACCCGAACCAGAACTCGAAGACGCTGAAGGGGGGCCGGAGGTAGCGCCGGAACCAGATGATGTGGCTCCACCATTGGCACCGGGGTTACCGCTGCTAGAAACAGAAGGCGCTGTCGTACCATTGGAACCGCTTGTGCCTCGGTCGGTACCTCTAGAGCCACCGCCTCCATCCCCGGAACTGACTGCTCCCTGGTTGCCACTTCCGCCTGCACCACTTCCGGCTCCGGCAGAGCAGCTGGGACTCTGGCGAGTAAGTAGCATGCCGTTGGCTGAATGTCCGTACTGGTGACACCAGACGAGGAGATCAGTAAATGCACGCTTGGATAGGCCGGGAGGAGGGACGATGGCGCGGCGCTTGAGGAGTACCAGCGTCTCGTTGGGATTCGGATAGTCGATGCCCGCAATGACGCAGGAAGCGGATGAGGTCTGTTCAATTGAATCTGTTAGTTGTCGTAATACGCGAGACCGACAACAATACCGACCTGATGGACTAGAGTCAATGGGTGGGACAGGGCGCCGAGTGGAAGCAAAAGTGCGAGGCAGATGATAGAAAGCATGATATAAAGAGCGTAAAGGAAAGGACGAAGGTGAGGAGAGAAAGATGGGGACTCGCGGCGCTTGCGATGGTTTTTAACGACCTAGGCGGCTGACGATGAGGCTGACCAGTCAGCCGTTGTGCCGCCATAGCGAGCGACATGCGCAGTCAGCCCCAATGTCAAAGACGCGGAACATGGCCCTGGCACTCACAGGCACTTTTGTTCGCGACCATCTTGCCTCGAATGTGCCAGCAGAACAGGGGCCATCAAGTGTGGGTTTGCTAGAGCGTAGCAAGGTCGCCCGAAAACACATTCGGCGCACTCTACGTTAACAGCCCAAACAAGGAGCAGTGTTGCTCACTTGAGTGTGAAGGGTGACAAGCCTTGGTGCAGACAGGGGAAGGTTTAATCTGAGATTCGATCATGGTGTAGTGTACACGAGCGGTGGCAGTCGAGGGACATGTTGCCGTTAACGTACCAGATGGGCGGAGTGTGGCAGACGTCTATAGGTACCGGGTAATGTAACCAAAGGGGTGCGAGTGAAGGGTGTGGAGGCTGTTTTGGGGCAGTGGGGAGGGGCGGGGAGGGGGGGCGGGGGACGGCAGGGTGGGAGGAGGGCATGGGAGAAAGAGTGTGCTAAGAAACGGTCGTCTGCGTGCTCGTCGTCGCGGGCAGTGAGGATGTGATTACGTCACCATGCTGGGCAACATTGCGGACCGCGGCGGAGGCCGTCCGGACCAAAAGAAGGAGAACGTGCGCGAGTGACAGCGGCTGATAACGGCCCTTCCACGGCGAGGCAGGGCATGCACAGGCCCCCACACGCTGCAGTGGCAGCGAAGAAGATGCACCACGAAGAACCTGGCATTGGGCCCAAAGCTGCGTGGCGAGCTGCCCTCTTTCGCCGTACGCCTTCACCGCCAACAGCGACCATGTCGAATGCGTCGGGAGATTTGTAGCCAAACTGTCCAATTTGGTGCTTGTGCTATGGCCAAGAATGGGAATAACGGTGCGAAATTGCGAGTTCCGTGTCCAAAGAATATGGCACGGTACTGCCGGAGTTCGTCACGAGCGGTGACGATGGGGCCTTGCCCGGCGTTGTCCGTAGCGATGGCCACGCGTGTGAACATTTTCCTCAACAGCATCCTTGACGACCTCTTCCCTGCCCCCCTCTCTCCCCTCAACCACCACCACCCACCCCGTCCGTCACATGGCGCTCAATCCCGACGCTCTCAACCTCAATTACGACAGCGACGACAGCATGCACGTCGACTCCGATGATGACCATACAACTCAACGCCCCCCTTCCCTCCAACCCCCTCCAGATCCAGACCTTGATGCCGACGCCGACGCCGACGCCGATGCGGATGCGGAGGGTGATGCAGAGTATGTCGACGATACCGCCTCTGCAGTCTTAGAGAACCCAGTTGCAGGTCCATCGTCCTACTCCCATAAACACTATGTGAGCCTTTTTCTTTCTCGACCTTTCCGTTCTAACCCTTCATATTCCCCACAAGGATGCGGAGGACTCGGTATGTCTTTCAGATTATCCCTCCTTATCTGTCTTGACCGCATATCATCTTCCAGGGCTACGAAGACCATGCTGAAGACGAGAATGGTGACGAGGATGACGACGACGACGCTTCCTATGCGGATGACGAGTATGGCAAGAGGAAGGCCTCCAGGAAAAAGAAGAAGAAGGTCCCTCCACCCTCATCCGCTCCGCGGCCTAAAGGTTCGTATGTCCCCATGCATATCTGCGGTTCCCATTGACGATCGACCCAAGCAGCCATACGTCACGCTTCGTCAGATTCAGATTCAGATTATGGTGCGCGATCAAAGAAAAAGAAAAGACCTCGCGTGTCTGGGGATGAGATTCGTGTCTCCAGCCGTGGAAACAAGATTCCAAATTATTACGAGGATAATCAGGATCTTGCCATGCTTTCCGAGGAGGAAGCTGTCGAGACATATTGTGTTGACCCCTCGCTCACCAAGGAAGACGATGAGATTGAGGCAGTCCTAAGTCATTGCAGAGACGAAGCACATGAAGACGACCCTGATGACCTGTGGTATAGCAATGTGGTGTGTTCTACCATGTCTCGATGCACGTCGTATTGAATAAGATTGCAGCGCTTTCATATCAAGTGGAAGAATTTTTCTCACCTCCACAACACGGACGAAACGTACGAGTTTCTTAAGCGTTTCAAGGGTCTGAAACGCGTGGACAACTACATCAAGGCCTACAAAACGTATCAAGCTAAGCTGAACACCCCTGGCCTCTCCACAGAAGACGCCGAGGTTCTTCTTCTCGACAAGGAGCGCGAAAAGGAGGAGCTAGAGACTTACAAGACTGTCGAGCGCATTGTCTCACATCGTGACAGTGCGGAAGTATCCAGTGGCACTGATTATTTCTGCAAGTGGACTGGCCTTAACTATGAGCATTGTACATGGGAGGACGAGAGCGAGATCCGTCCGATAGCCAAAGCTCAGATTGAGGCCTATCGTGCCCGCGAGGCGGAAGCCAAATTTCCCTATAAGAGTGTCCAGTACGCCCGGCATCAACGACCAGCATTTCAGAAGATAGTGAAAGATCCGGAGTATATATCAGCAACAGGAGGTTCACTCAAAGATTTTCAGCTAACCGGTCTAAATTGGCTCGCATATCTATGGTCGAAAGGCGACAATGGTATTTTGGCCGATGAAATGGGCCTAGGGAAGGTGCGGTGCACCATTTTCTCTGTTTCAACGTGTTGATAGCTTCGCTTAGACTGTACAAACTGTCGCGTTCCTGTCCTGCCTTTTTCACGAGATGCACCAATACGGGCCATTTCTTGTCATTGTTCCTTTGTCGACTATCACCGCGTGGCAATCACAATTTGCCACTTGGGCACCCGAGCTAAACGTCATCACCTATATTGGAACTGCAGCCGCGCGTGAGGTCATTCGTACCTACGAGTTCGGCTCATCGAACAAGCGGCTGAAGATGAACGTTCTTCTTACGACCTACGAATTGACACTTAGGGACGCGAAAGAGTTGGCGGACATTAAATGGCAGGTACTAGCCGTAGACGAGGTTTGTGCACAAGTCGTGTATTTTGCTAGATGCTGATGATCATCACTCCCAAATAGGCGCATCGCCTCAAGAACTCTGAGAGTCAGTTATATGAAGCGCTTCGATCGTTTTCTGCCGCATCAAAACTTCTCATCACGGGTACCCCCTTACAGAATAATGTGAAAGGTAAGGGTTCTCGTTGGAGAGATCTCTAATCACGTCACTCAGGTTCACTCGGTCGCAGAGTTGCTGTCGTTGATGCACTTCCTGATGCCGGAGAAGTGTGCGTGAAGCCTTCATATGACCCCGACGCGACATCTGACGTGACCCACAGTCGCCCTTACCAACGAATTTGATCTCAATGACGCTGATCACGAAGCTAAAATTAAAGAACTTCATACTCAATTAGAGTCCTTGATGCTGCGACGCTTGAAGCGGGATGTGCTTACCTCCCTACCCACAAAGAGCGAGCGGATCCTGCGGGTGGAGATGAGCGCTCTTCAGACTCACTTCTACAAGAACATCCTTACAAAGGTCAGACCCCATTGATTCCCGAGCGCACCTGTGAGTGACCTAGACGAGACAGAACTTCCAAGGTTTGGTAAAGAGCGCCAACGGAAACAACAACATAAGCTTGCTTAACATTGCCATGGAACTCAAAAAGGCCGCGAACCACCCTTACCTTTTTGACGGCGCGGAGAACCGTACCGACAATCCCGAGGAGACCCTCAAGGGCCTCGTTATGAATAGTGGCAAAATGGTGCTGTTAGACAAGCTGCTTGCGCGACTGCGACAAGATGGCCACCGTGTCCTCATCTTCAGTCAAATGGTCCGCATGCTTGACATTCTGAGTGATTACATGAGCTTTCGTGGATACCAACACCAACGTCTCGATGGCATGGTTGCATCGGACGCGCGGAAAAGGTCGATTGCGCACTTCAATGCTCCGGGTTCGCCGGACTTTGCTTTCTTGCTGTCCACACGTGCTGGCGGTCTTGGCATCAACTTGGAGACTGCCGACACCGTCATCATATTTGATGTAAGCAATCTGGACTCTGGTGCTGGCGTTTTCTGACTTGTTTGCAGAGTGATTGGAACCCCCAGAATGATCTGCAAGCTATGGCACGAGCACACAGGATAGGGCAAAAATCGCATGTTAGTGTGTACCGCTTTGTGAGCAAAGACACGATGGAAGAAGATGTCCTGGAGCGAGCAAAGAAAAAAATGGTGTTGGAATATGCCAGTGGGTCTCCAGCCCCTCATCCCCGCTTCCGTTATGATTGATGTTTCCGTCAGTCATAAATCAGATGGACACGTCTCAGGCTCATCTGAGCTCCAAGGGGGAGAAAATCAAAGACTCCGTCAAACCGGATAATTTGAGCAAAGACGAGCTAACTGCTGTCCTCAAATATGGCGCCCAAAAAATGTGAGTATCCAAGAGTAGTGCCTCGATGTTTCGTACTGAGTGTCACAGGTTCGACAAGGACGACTCACAACAAAACCAGAAGCTGGACGAGATGGACCTCGACGATATCCTCAACAGAGCGGAGGACCACGAGACCATGGCCGCTGGCGGTGACGGTGGCGCCTCACTCGGTGGCGAAGGTTTCCTTGCTCAATTTGCCGCTGTGAGCGATGTTAAAAATGACATGAACTGGGAGGATATCATTCCTCTAGAGGAACGGCAAAAGTTCGAGCAGGAAGAGGAAGAAAGAAAGGCAGAAGAGCTGGCTACCCAAGAACTGCGCGATCGCAAACGTTCACACGCTCCCGTTTCATATGAGGGCATGGACGTTGACCAGCCTACTTCTTCTCAAGCTCCAAAGAAACCCAAAGTCCCCGGGCCCCAGCGCAAGACCGCCAGTCAGAAAGCGATGGAGCTAAAGGAGCGTGACGTCCGCGTGTTAATCCGCAGCCTCCAGCGATGGGGTGATATTCGTCAGCGTTATGATATTATTGTGCGTTCCTGGTTTTCCTTTCGATATGAGTATTCAAGGTATCAAAGGTCAGCGAGGCCAAGCTCGCCGATAAGCACAAAGCCATGATCATTGATGTCGCGGATGAGATCATCGAGCTTTGTAGCCAAGCCGTCGAGGATAACAGTCAGCTAAAACGGTCTCGCATGGCTGCTGGAGAGGCGTTGACGAACGCCCAGAAAAGCAAAGCAGTTCTTGTCACGTATCGCAATGTTGGTAATATCAATGCCGAAACCGTCCTTTCACGATACCGCGACCTCCGTATTCTGAACAACATTCTTGGCGACATGACACCGGAAGAGTCGTACGGCTGGTCCATTCCTATTGACAACATCAGACCAACTCTCAACTGGTCTGGTCGCTGGGGCCCTCAGGAGGACTCGATGTTACTCGTGGGCGCCTTCCTTTACGGTTTTGGCAACTGGGAGGCCATGGCCAAGGACTCACGACTCGGATTGGATGGGAAATTTTTCCTCGAGGAAGGCAAAAAAGGTGAAGATTCCTCGACGCGACCGATCCCTAATGCAATTCACCTCGTCCGACGAGGTGACTTCCTCCTGGGCATACTGCGTGAACACGACGAGAAATTGCGTTCGTATGAGAGCTCCTTGCGGAACAAAGGACAGCTTAAAGCTTCGGCTACTCCCCCCCCTACAGTTGTGGCATCGTCGTCCACAAGTAGCCGGAAGAGACGTGCCGAGAGCGAGGCAGTCGCATCCGTTGAAGACACCTCTACCAAGAAACGCAAACGACGACCCACCCCTACATTTACCGACTCTGAATCGTCCGACGAATGGTAGGTATTGATACCAGAAATCGTCGCTTGATGTTTTGACAGACGGTAATTAGTCCATCCATGGATGAAGGCACGACAAAGGAGGAGTTACGACCAGTAAAAAAACAATTGGTGGGTGTTGTCTCTCATGATTGACTACGAATGTTGACCTCGATCTAGAAACAACTCAAACTTTCGGGGGAGGATATGCCTCGAGACGACAAGGTTGCCATCCTGAAGGACTCCCTCGCCGCCATCGGCCGGAGAATCGAGCTTGTGCTGCAGGCAAAACAAGCTGCTGGAGAAGACCGAGAAAGGTGGCGTCGGCACCTTTGGACGTACGTGATTGCGGTCAAGACGACGCGATGTACCTAAGTCTCCTCCAGGTTCGTCACACTGTTTTGGCCTAAGAAAGTCAAGGCCTCAAAGTTGGAAGAAATCCATGCGAAGATGGTGATGAAGGAGGCCGCACCTCGGCCCTCATCTGATACAGCCAGCTCTAGTAAGAAGCCTCGACCCACTACAGGTGGAAAGACCAATGGGTCACCATCCGCTTCCAGCACGTCCATGAAAACAAACGGCAAGTCGTGTCGATGATCTATGCTGGGATCGTGTCTTCACCTTGGCTCTCTTTCGCTGTTCTTTCCGTCCGTCCATCCTAATATCTGTCGGCTTACCCGAGTAATGCAAACCAAAGTACTATAATTGCAAGTCTTGCATTCACTTGTAACCTTACGTCGTGTTCATCTTCAATTTCGAACAATCTCTTCATAAGTTGGATATATCACCAAGAGAACGTGGATGTCTAATGTTACAAGATTGAGCTATTCGTTCGTGACGGGGTCGCCAAACACTAGCACGAAACCCATCCTTTACAATAGTCTAAGCGGTTGGTCTCGAAAACGATGTCGCGAACATGCGCTACAATCCCTGTTCATCATCGCGCTGACACACGCATGGCCGATTTCAGGTTACCAGCAGAGCTCTGTCTTCGATGTCGGGTTGTCTCGACGTTGACCGTTGTATCACGTTCAACTAAAAACTGTTGAGAGGCACTGGTGGTGGACTGCCGTGCATGATTGGTGTATCTCTCCTCTTGAAGTCGTTCGGCTTTCTGGAGAGTTGGAAGGGGAGCATTGCTCCGAGCTTGCTGCTGTGCTGTTTTTATGGCTGTAACTACACTTCCGGTGAGTAAACAATGAGGTGCTAGCACCAAGCCAGGGAAGACTGACCCTCGAGCAGACGAGCGTCTGCCTCTTTCGTGAAGCTCTGCGTCAACGCTGTGTACCTCTTCACCTGCCAACTCATCTGGGCTGCACGCGCCAGATTGCCCTGAGAGACTGCCCATTTTTTCTCTTCCTTGAACCGCCTCCGTTCACTGTCCGCCAGCGACGCACGCGCACGGAGTGTGGCAACTTCTCGCTCGAGAGGGTCCATGACCCGGTGCGGATCGACCAGGTCCTCTGTCGAAGAAGTGATCGACGGGGGCACGGACGCCTCCGTGCGCCATTTGCGTGCCGGGTCTTTCTTGGGGGGACGTACGGGCTTACTCGGACATACTCCCGAGTACTCGGTAGTGGACGAAAACTTGACGAGGCGCTTGCGACGCTTGATCTCGACGAGCGATTCGTTGTCATTGTAACTGTCCGCGTCCCCCCAGCTGTAGAAGTTGTAGATGTAGCCGTCCTCGATCAGCTGGGAGAGGACGTCGGTGACGAGCACGCCGAGCGCGACGCCCAAGAGCGTCGTTGCGCACTTGCTGACGTCTTGGAGCGTCATGAAC
Source organism: Nevesoporus exiguus (assembly GCA_038089155.1). Classification (NCBI taxonomy): domain Eukaryota; kingdom Fungi; phylum Basidiomycota; class Agaricomycetes; order Boletales; family Boletaceae; genus Nevesoporus; species Nevesoporus exiguus. The sequence continues at coordinate 21,638 of JBBPKI010000032.1, forward strand.
TCGATGACGAGACGAGCTGCGATGGCGAAGGCGACTACGAATGCAAAGTCGCGGAACTCCATGAGGGTGTAGTATAACGCGACACCTTGGACAACGCCGAGAAGGATGATGTCCCCGATGGCTTCGGGAGCGTTGGGGTCGTTTGAAGCATCGCCAAAGAACTTGTCGAGGGCAACGCGAGTGCCCAAGCCGAATAGCAGGGCAGCCGACGTAGAGAACATTGACTACCAAGACTAGAGCAGAAAGCCAACATTCATTGTGCCAAGATGTTTCAATGTTCGCCTATTTGGAGCACACACAATGGGAACAGCAGTACCAAATAATAGTCGATATTCGGTAGCGAAACGGACGCGTTACACTAGTATAATATACGATGAAATAGAGTTACGAGTCAGTATGCATCCTCCGTGTCCACATAGTCGGCCATTGGATCTTCTGCATTTCTGCGATTCATCCGATACGCCTCTGCATGGAAGTATAATAGTCGGAATGGGACCACTAAGCACATGCAGCGGACTCACCAAGCTCCTCCTCCGTGACGTCGTGGCTGCCAACTTCCGATCCTTTCTTTTTCTTGCCAAATCGATCTTCATTGTCACCTCCCCGTGCTTTCCGCTTCCTCTCCTCACTCAGAGCTTCGGCTAAACGATCTTTGTCGAGAGAGATATCGCCTTCCCCGACACGCTTCTTCGAATAGTTTTGTTCTACACGCCCTCTTGACTCCGAAATAGCTTCCTGTGCAGAGAGACCGGATGTCGCATGTGAAGATGAAGTCAGAAGGGCTTGGGCTGTCGACGCCTTCGACGCCTCTCTGCCAGCCTCGCCAGAACAGTATGACATGTGCACATTTGAATGGCAACATGCATAGCCCCAAGCACCACTCAGGGCATCATACCAAGAGCCCCACACCGAAGTATGATTGTTGATGTAAACTAGAGGTAAAGTTGGTATCAGCTCTTCAACAGAGGCGGCGTAGCTTACCGTCTTCCGGATATTTTGATCGTGCCTTTGCACGCTCATTGCCTTTGATGATCTGACCTGTCTGAGAGTATTCGACATAATTTTCTGTTTGACCATCCACAATCTCCTTTGGGGCCTTCTCGAGGTATTGTTCTCCACCGTACTTTGCAAGGATGGATTCTTTGGTCACCTCCTTGAGGTCTTCCTTCTTTGTTTTGTATTCCTCGTGCAAGAATTGCCCTTGAGTCGGACCTGCGTTCAGGTGGATGTCACTACCGTGTTGGGCGACCTGCCACGCAAAGAGCTGGAGTTTCTGGACTTCTGGTGCTTCACCACTATATCGGAAAAAGTTCTCTCCAGCGAATTTAGCCTGTAGTTGGCGTTGTAAACGATCGTGAAGAAGGTATGAAACGACATACATCTTCTGGTGCAACATTCTTTAACGGTGCATCACGCATGGAGCGGGTCTTTGGATCGTAGTAGGCGCTATCGGGATCCAAGTTGATGAGATATTTAGCAGTATCTTCTCGTATGCGCAAATTTCGAACGGTGATACGAGTTTTTGTGTCGAGTTTCTGACCAACTGCGTCAGCTGCATCAGCATATTTGTCGTCATCAGCGTCTTCCTCGTCACTAGAGCCGAAGTCAGGGTCTGCCGCTTTCTTCTCCTTTCCAGCCTTTGCCACCTTGCGAACGGCAGCCAGGTCAGTCGTGGTTTGATTATCAATCTCCTCTTCACGCAGCTTCTTTCGAGCAGACTCGATAGCCTCGTACTCTTCGTAAATCCTTTTATGCTCTGAGGGATCATAACCATTCCATCGATCCCGCTTCGCGTCATAGCCAGTCGCCACTTCCTGTACCATTTCGTCTGGCTGAATGTCCTTGTTGGTGAACTTGGCACCCTTTTTCCTAGGACGCTCTAGACAATCTTGCTTCTTGTGTGTCATGGCTCCGCAGTTCTCGCATGCGCCCTTGCGATACTTTTTGGCTGCGGGACCAGCACGTGCGCCACGGTCATACCAGCTGTCGAGCTTGTCGGAGGTACGATCATCCGTAGGCCGACGCTGATGGCTCAGCGACGGAGCACCAGTGTCGAGATACCATGGTGCTTGAGAGATGTACTCTAGAATGATAGGGTAATGTGAGCGCGACCGGAGGGAGACGCAGTGAGACAGGAATGGAAAACGCACGAGGAATGTGTGGGTTGATGGGCTTTCCTTCCTCGTCGAGTGCAGCAGGTGCGGTACCGGCCTTACGAGCAGCATCGAGGTCTTTCTGGCGACGAAACTCTTCGCGTGAAAGCTTTCCAGCAGCTGGAACATAGGACAGTAAGTACCTGGGATCCCGAAATCTCAGCAAGCTGAACGTAGTACATACCAGACGAAGCCATGGTATAAGGATGATTAATTGGACTTTGTCATTCCAAGAAGTGTGCGTGGTGTTGTGACACGTGACTCGGTGTACTCAGTATTCGGGTATCCATCAGCCTTTATGTATGTAACTCCCTCTTGCAATGGACGCTGCAACAAACACCGACTCGGACTCTGCAGATGAGCAGAACGATGTCTTGAAAACGTTGACAGAACAAGAAATGCCCACGTCTGCGCTCGTCCGGCGCGTCCTCTCCCAAGTTCAGACAGAATTCACGCTATGGGACGCCGACTACTGCCACCAGGTTCTTACTTCGTTCACTGCTCCATCCGCTTGGCAATCGTGTCTGCACCCCGACTTTCGCCCACCAAATTTGGCCTCAATACGGGCCATTTCAAGTTCATCGCCTGTCTCCCAACCTGAGGCTGTCCCAGAGGTTAGCTCCCCATCGCCATTGGTCATTCAGGAGGTGTATTCACACGACGGAGCGGTTATCGAAACGTCGTCAATGAAATTAGAGGTCATTCATCTATCTTCGTCTTTACAACCCCATCCACCATACGAATCCTGCGCTCCCTTACGTCGCAGTGTGTTCAAGGGTGATGATAGCGACAATATGGATTTTATTCCATATGCAGATGACCATACATTCGATCAAACTAGCCATACTCACCATTATGAGTCATTCTCGTGGCAGAGTACATCTGACCCTGACTGTGAGCATTATACGCATTCCATGATCATTCGACATGATGACCTACAATAGCTCTGTAGTGGAAGTGGTCGTGCTTGAGGCAGTGTACAGGCTGCAGAATGGATATGCTCTCACATACGATGAAATCGAAAGAGGCAATGTCTTGCCACTTGGATTATGCTCGCGACCTGGTATCCCTGGCCTACTCTCAGTAAATCGAAGACGGTAAGTTCATTGGACCCTTCTTGACATGTGCTTAGTGCGTATAAGCGACCGTTTGCATTGGGACGGAAATACAATCCCAGCGTCTTACAGTTTCCCATCCTCAACTTGGCCAGATGGATCTGACTTTCGTAATCGCCTCACAACCTTGAACTCACTTTTTTGTCCAAGTATCAGTTGTGCAGAGCCGCTCTGCAGTGTCCACTGTGTGTAATATTACCTACTGATATATGCACGCATTTCGCCCATTATAGCTTACACACAGTCGAGCCCAACCCGATGCCCCTGAGGTCGCAGCGCTCGTCGACCCACGCTTGTGGTGGGATGATAAGCCCTTGTCGAAATCAATGTGTTATGAACGGCAAAATGAAAGAGGTTTACCTTCTGTCTTGTTGCTTGCGGCCCACTTATACACTTTCACCACTGCCAGGCTAGTCCTTCTTGGAATGAAGCTGATCTTGATATGTTCAGAGTCATCTCTGAAATATCACCTAACACAATATCCTGTGATCTTGCAGAGTTGTGTTTTAAACCTTGTAATGAGGTAGCTTTGTTTCATTTGAGGGTTGAACAGAATTTAAAGTGAAATAAGGTGTTTTACTACATGCAGTTGCTGTACTCACATAACCCGGAGGAAGTTCGACTTACGGGTAATAGGGACCAACGTCGCACACTCAGGTTCAATGGTGTGTGCTGATCATGCGTTGAGCCTTGCAATCTCACCCTTCATTTTAGATAAACATCCAATGCAGTTTACGCCGTATGTCCTGATCGATGCATCTTTCATCTTACTTATGCTTCGCGTTAGAAGTGACCCCTGCAACCATACTGGCCCTTGCGGCAGTTCTTCCGACTGTCCGTGTTTTAAAAATCAGTCGCATTGTCAACGCAGCTGCCGTTGCTCTCTAGAATGTAAGTCGGAGTCTTGACCGCCTCTTGCATAAGTCCATGGTGCATAGGCAGTCGCCGATGGCAAGGTTGTCACTGCTCAAAGGCTAGGTCAAGGTGGAGCTGTGTAACAGACAAATGTCCTTGTGTGGAAGCATTCCGAGAATGTGATCCAGAGTTGTGCGTGAACTGCAGATGCATGTAAGTCTGACTAGATGCGAAATTCGTCCTCGTGTTGATGATGAATTTATTCCTCCAGAGGTAAGCTTATGCACTCGTAGTTTGAGTGTCATGTTTTCTCTGGGATTTTAGCCGATGATACAGCGTGTCGCAATTCTCAAATCCAACGTGGAGCCGGCAAGGTTCGTGATCCCTTCTCATGTCGATAAGCATGCTTACATACAGCAGAGGTTAGAAGTTAAGAGGAGCAGTTGGGGATTAGGGACATTCTTGACCGAAGCGGCAAAAGCAGGTGAATTGATAACAGGTATGCATTCGCATGCATTCGTACAAGTCACGCGCTCTTATTGATAGAGTATGTCGGAGAGATAATTTACGAGCCCACAGTCGAGAGCCGAGCGTGAGTCATATTTATTGCGATGACTCCGCTTCATCTTCGCACGCAGGGACCTTGCTACACATCGCAACCGGTGTTATGTCTTTGGCTTGAACAATACGTTTTCACTGGACGCAACATATGCGGGTAATGGTTCTAGATTCATTGACCATTCTGATGGAGGACAAAGCAACGGGGTAAATAGTCAGGCTCAAAGTGTGTTACTGCTTAGCTTTTATTTCCACTAAAACCTAACTTGACACCCCAGTCCGGCTTATCAACGGGGAACACCGGATAGGCATATTCGCCAGTGAGTCGTTTGTAGTTCCTCAGGGATTCCACCAGACCTGTTTCACAGTTCGAGACATGGAACCAGGTTCGCAGGTATTGATGAATTACGGGTCCTTGTTCTTCGTCGAGTGAACTAGAAGATGGTATCCTGAGTCGCAGTCAGTCATTTTACTGCACTACAGACCGGCCTGGAATGTCGCTACCCTCTTAGTTTTATTAAATTCTTACGAATCTAGCTTTTGTCACCGACGGCGATAACATCCGCCAGGTGCATTTGACGGTCTCAGGGACCGAGTCTGTTGCACTGAGCGGAGTTTGAACAACCGTTGGCCCAGGTACTGCTTGCCACCTTGGTTGACCTGGATTGTTGTCCGCTGTTCCATGAATAGGGGCGCATGACGCAAGCACAGCCTCAAGTGAGTGGTTACCGCGGCCGCCTAGCCCACAGTGGCACTGCTCGTGGTTCCATGACCTCTGGCGGATTGCGAGGTGTCTACGGTGCTTCCCTCAGCGATGCATCTCTGCAACGCACGCCTCACGTTGGAAAAACTACTAAGCGGAAGAACTGGAATTTTCATTCCGTGGAGACCAGGAGAGCCCATGAAATTTTTGATACAAGCGTGCGATTCGTAGGCAGGCCGTAGCTAGTTCTTCGGGAAAGAAAGCTCTCTATCATAGGCTCTTTCCATCTATCCCTGACATTCGTTCAGGTGTCTTCTCTTCCCTGCACCGCTTAGGGAAATTCACCTGCCCCGCTTATAGTCAGGTGCCAACCATTGTGCGATCTCCGCTGGAGGGGTATAAGTGCTGTAGACGTTACCCTCTGAGCCTTCTCACGTCTTTCTCCGTTTTGCTTCGTCGCCAAAGCGCAACAACCTGAATGACTCAAAGGCAAGATAGAGTACTTGAACGAACGGATGATCATTATGAAATAGACTGTCCTCCGGAAATCAATCTCACGACTGTGGTACAGTTTCCGTCCTTCTCTGTTCCAACCTTGTGCGATTTCCCCTCATTTATTCCGCTCTGAGCCAGTGTTGTTTGGACGTGAACTGTCTCGTAATGTTTTTTACTGGACCATCTTCTTCCGCCGGGCCATATTTCCGTCCTCTTCTCTTTTTGATGATACGCGGGCCGGTGTCACGAATTGCTCATCGATTGTTGCACCCTCCGTCATTCAGAGCATCGCCATTAGGAAGAATCAAATCAACTAGTTTGCTCCCGCCAGAATTCTCTCTACCTGCCACACATGGTTCCGTTCGAACGTTCTGCAACCGACAATCCCCGCCTTGGCTGGAGTCTCTAATTTGGACGGCTTTGACTTGCAGTGTTGCTCGCTTGCGACAAATCTTCAAGTTATCCATCTTGCATTAGCACGGAACTTTTTTCTGTTTGCGAGTTGGATCCTTCGGCGTTTGTGGTCGGGCAATCTCTCCCGGCACGATTAGGAGGGTGATCTGCCGTCGCACTTATGCCGCAAAAACCACGTTTCCCAAGCGATGCGGGTTCGCCCGTACGAAATCTGGCATGCAGTCATTGCCTCGTTGTATTTGTTGATGGATGGCCGACATTCGAAATGGAAATGGGGTGTGGGGAAGATGGCGTTCTTACGGCGCTCGCTCAATCCGACCGAGTCCCCCTCCCGAGGACTTTATAAGCCGTGCCATCTTCTGCTTCTGCTTCCCCGTCTCCTCCTCCCTTTCAACTTCGCCTTCTCCCGCGAACGCGACACGGTCCAAGTTTCTTTCCTCCCAATACTTCTCGATAGCTAGCGCCGCGCTTTCGCGACGCTGCTCGTCTTTTGGCTCTTCAACTACAATTGCTTCCTTCGATTTGATTGAACCCACGATGCAACAAAGTCAGAACGACCCTATGCACAGCAACCTGCTGTGCGATAATCTAAGGAGGTACGCTCCCAGTGTTAATGGGTACGCCCCAATGCCTATATGGATTCTCTGTGACTCAATCATCGCAGCAGTTCGTTGGGATACTCTCTTTATTCTCAGTCTGTCGAACGGAGCAGGTTTAGGGAATACGTCTCCGCCCCTACCAACCCGTTTGTCTCTTCAGATGATTCCAGCTTTGTCGCTGATACGGTTACTTCAGGAGCTTTATAGCGCCGATACAGGCTCCTGACAGGAATCTTGGGATGTTCCCTTCCATAGACCCGATGGTTTCTGTAAGCTTTCTTGTTATCGACTTCGAAATGCTCATAGTCCAATATCATTTACAGGGATATTACGTTGACTCATCTCCCGTGTATACCCAGAATCCACCTCAACTCTTAGGCTATCACCTTGTTACTGATGCATATGACCCATGCATTCCTGAATATCAACACGTCTACCCCGCACTGGATTTCGGAGGAATATACTCCGAACCCATATCTGCACATCAGCCACCCACACCTCCCGCTGCGTCAGAACGGTCCATTGTGACGAATCCAGCCTTCCTCTATCACCCATGTCGGTGGCTGAGCGGCCCACGGTGCGACGGCTTGGCTCCTGGTAGAAATCGCGAGATGGGAGAACATCTCCGAGTATCCCATCTTTTTGTCGGACACGAGCGGGACCAAGTTCAGTGCGACTGGGAGGGCTGCAATCAGACCATGCAGCGTATGAACGTCCCGCGCCATATCGTGTCTAGGCATCTTCTTGCCGCGGCGAGTTGCCGCTTCTGCGGAAAGCAATTTAGCCGACCAGACGTGGTCGCTCGCCACGAGCGAACGTGCAGCGGAGGGCCCCCGGTCTCGAGCGGTCCTATCTCTAGGGTTTAGATGATGACCAACGTGCATCTTGTGATTGTTCCATTCCGACCATCTGACCATTGAATTGGGCTGCGCACTCTCTCAGATTGAATTCACGATGTCTGGTCCCGCGGATTTGGGGCCGTATTATGCATGTCATTGACTCAGACATTTCACATCTGTTATCATCCTCAATATGCATAGCTAAAATCACCCTATTTATCGTATTCGATTCTTATATATTGGCGGCGCTAGAAGTTTGCTAGTCACACTTCGAACGAATCCTTATCGCGCTTGCTAATACCAGTGTATATTACTTCCTCGGACCAAGCACTGATAAGTTGCTCGTGCCAAGAGGTGTGCTCACGTACAACACTGGCTACGCGGAGACGCCAATGCATGCCGCGCTCTTGGTGGGTCATGACAGCAGCCGTGAAACGATCGGACATCGACACTGAATCTATCGGCAATATGGCATGGGTATGTTCCGCGTTAGAGAAACCAGCGCGGCGCTGGTCCTGGCACCGGGTGGCGCGTCCAGAAAGCGTGGTGATGCCAGTATTGGTTCCATGACGACTCTGGCGGATCTGTCGATAGAACCGAGATCCAAGGGAATCTAGGGAGGTGTGCTGCGCGAGTTGTGGCAGCATTTTGAGTTTGTCAAACCTTGTTGGTCGTGGACGGTTCCTTGGGACTGAAATCGGGATATTCCAGATTAGGATGGCACCGGACCTGCCATTGATGACCCCAAGCCTCAGCTGGCAAACTAGCCAATCGTTACAGGGTCACATTTCCTAGTTGCATAGAGGTGTATCTACTCAACAGACAGGGACGGAAGAGGGTGCGCCAACATGATCGGAAGGACCTGTAACTTCTCCTTGTCCCCACTTGTCACGCACACGTATCAACACACAGTCCAAGCAACGCGTACGGCGAAGAGAACACGTACCAGTCGTATAGTATGTGTCACTCTCAATAAGCTTGCGAGCGGCTTCCAAACCCTTCGCCTCGACGATGGGTCAAGAACGAAAGAACCCCAGGTCATCGGGAGCTGCGCCGGTGGAATTTGAGGTCAAGACGCCTCCACCGATACCTGTGCGCTCCATCGAGCCCTGACCATCAGAAGATGGCTCGGCCCTCAGGCCTCAGGCGTCGGCCGATGCTTACGAAGGACGCCATTTCTCATTAACTGACATGCATTCTCGAGATGCTGTGCTCGTACAGCAGGCCGTCTCTTATGAGCGCCCCGCGTAATCTGGTGCCCAGACGATGAACTTGGTCAAGCCTTCACTGGTCGTCATGACTGCCAGGGAAGAGGTGAGGCGAAGGCATCCCCCAACGTTACGCCCTAATTACTAAGATCCCGCCAATGGGAGACCTACATCATCTTGGGACGATCGAAGTTATGCCCCGTGACGACACACTGGGCGTTCCGGTGAGTAGCCTGGAGATAAGACGGCCCGGGATCGCCGCGCGGGGACTTGGAAACACCCAAAAGTGGCGGGTGAGTAAGTTTAGCGTCACTTGGAGTTCTCATCTGCGACGAGTTGGGACACGTTCGTCCCATCCTCGCTTTCCACAAGTCGCTCGACAGTTCTGATCGGTGGACCGCTGACGAGAAAAATTTAATTCTACCCGCCGTTCCTGTGCTATCCCTCATGAGAAGACTGCCAACGCCGTTCCCACGGCAACACGCGTAAGGTGCTGAGAAAACCCCACCTTGGCAAAATGGCAGACAAGCGTTTTGCCACTCGTCCGCAACCATGGTCTTCCGTGCGTTCATCACTGGCAGTGTGCCGAGATCCGTCGTTCGTCAATTCGGGAGCCTACGTGTGCAGTCACTGCGGCGTTTCTCTGTTGGCGTTCCGAGGTCCCGTCCCTACCTCGTGTGGGCCCCTGATTACACCGACGATGGCGCACTCGCGCGGAGAATGGCTGTCAGGCCAAGGCACTTCATCACGGCAAACAAACATATCAAGCAAGGCATCCTGAGTGAGCTCGACCAACGCTGATGCGTGGGATATGCCGCTTCATCCCTTGCTGACGTGTTCTTTCGCAGAAGTGGCTGGTGGACTGATAACTCCGGAGACTCAAGATGCTGCGCCCGCGGACAGGAAATTCGTTGGGTCAGCATTTCTATGTGAAGCCGACTCTATCGAGGACGTCAGAAAACTGGTGGAAGAAGATCTATACTGGACAGAGAACGTCGTGAGTGCGCCTACGATCCCGTTTCGCTTGCAACTGAGTGTCGTGGCACGATACGTTAGTGGGATAAGGAGAAGTTGTTAATTCTCCCCATGGTGATGGCCACGACCCTCCCAGACAAGGCAGGGATCACACAGCCGACCCCGGAGGACTGATGTGACTCCATGCTTCTGGCAGTCGACATGGCCCTCATTGCCATATGTCTTGCGGATCAAGCAATGCACAAGGGTTGGATTCTACAGGTGTATTATCGATTCCTTAACCTGGATCATGTGAAATCACAATCTCGGGTGAACCCCGTTCGACAACAACACATCATATGCGTGACGTCCAATGGTAGAACGCACAATTCCCGCCTCAGCGGAATTTCAGAACGCCACCTCGGACCTCTCACCCCTCCAATATCCCTGATATCAGCCGTAAACATGCGCCGGATGTTATCAGAGGGTCACTTGGCATCGCTAGTGGGATCGTATTTCTTACGAATAGCTTGACAGATATTTCGTGTTGATATGGATAGGCTCTGAATTCCTATACACTAATTAGCGTGTACGCTATCCCACTGATCCAGCCACGCCCCATCGCTTAGCGCGTCTTTGTTGACCCTCGGTTCTCACTTCCGGAGCAACCTCTGCATCCTCCGTAGCATCGCCATGATCACTGTGGCTGCAACGCTCGCATGACTGTGGGGAGATCACGAAGTCGTAGTGAAGACCAGTATATCTGCTTCGAGCTCCGTGCCGTCTTTGGACTCTGAGGCGTTCAGCAGAACTATCCTGCTTGAGTTCGATGACGTGTTTACCACTTCATATCTGCGGTCCATCAGGGGCTGGCGCTGGCTAATCCCACGCCTCCGGAGACTTACCCAACTACTGACTCCGGAACGTCCCAACTTCGGAGGAGTACCCCACGTCTTACGGACCAAGGTCCATCGCGAAACCGGCTTTAGCGAGGCCTTCGTACGATTCAATTCTCCGACAGAAGTGCCGTCAGACGGCGTCGCTCCATAGTATCGTGATTTCTGTATCGTCGAAATGGCTGCGCGGCCAGACCAGGCTGCAAAAGGCCGCTGAGAATCCCCGTCCTCGTAAACAGCTCAGAATAGAGATGACACGCCGATCGGTTGCAAGCATGCCACGCTTTGGGAAATGATGTGATTGGAAGAGCGCTGATGGCTCTTTTTTTTGCGTCTTTTGCGACGTGACACGCATGGGAGGCTCGATGTGTCGACAGGGTAACAGTGATAGCACGGTCAAGAAAGCCCCGAGATACATCACGTCGAACGTCTGGATTCGATGAATGCCGTCCGAAACACGACAAGGTTCGACGAAATGCGACTGCCTTCCTGATGGAACCGTTCGTCACGTTCGCAGAAAGTTTGCCGAACAAACGAATATACCCTTGAAAAAATTCTTCTTCGTGAGGGGGATCATGGATATGGTAACATCAGGACACATGGCCATGGCACGCTCTGCCAGGAATATCAAGACGCATGGAGGGACCCCCGTATCCCCTCGCGAAGATCAAAGTAGCATGCCGTCAGAGCTGCGGTTCTGAGAAGCTCCCTTGATAGCTTTGATGGTCTAGGTCTTTGATATGTTCCGGCGACACGCGTGATGCCCGCATGTTCGAGGAAACGAAATGGGCGCAAGGTTACAACCAACCGACGAGTCAAGCGTACGGCTCGCTATCAGACAGAATTAGATCAACTGCCTTGAGTTCTCTTGGGCGACAGCATGAATGATGGAACTCGACCATGTGCACAGAAATCTTGTCGAGGCTGAGCAGTACGTCACCTTTACAATAGATTGATTATATCCGAGGCCTACGGACAATAGGGGTGCATTGTACGAACTTCAAGTTACTTGATATAATGCCAGTAAGAGACGCGGAGATCAGCTGTCGTCCTTTCAAGGCGTAATGACTTGTACCTATGTCGCCACCGGTCTCGTAATCGTGCAGATGCGAGGGCTATCGAATGACGGGGCTTACCATATCTCCAACACGGATTCCTTGACGATGGTGAGGGTTTGTAAAACGGGATACATGAGTCATCGAGCTCCGAGGATCACGACGGCAAGTTCATCGTTTAGAAAGCCGAGCTTTCTTCTCAACCTTCGACCTAACCCTATAATGGGGCGTTGAATGGTGCAGTGCATCGATCTGATGCCAACGTGATTCGAATTACAAACGGCGCACGATCTAGAGCGTACCCTTTTTCGACTCGATCAAGTCTCCTGGGCGTATGGACAGGGAAAGGGTTCCGCGGTCTCATCCCAGGAGTACGAGATGCGTTGTTCTCATCCCTTGTTCTACCCTTGTCCTGAACGCGAAACAAAGACGGAGGAAGACGAGACCCAGCCAGAGCCTGCGTCACGGAGAAACAAGGCCAAGGGTGTCGGGCGCATGCAGAGCATACGCGTGACGGCTTTGTCACGTCGGTTCGAATGCGCCACGGAGACATAACGCCGAGGGTGTCGGACGCATACGCATGACGGCCTTGTTTGCCGACGAGGGCGTGGAGGTCCTAGGTGAGCGCGGAATGTCTTTGTGCCGTGAGGTTGAAAGGGAGGTTAGGAATGGATACGTCGAACGATCACCCGAGGATACGCCTCAGCACGACACGTACTGGACGACTCGCTCTCAGCTGCGCGTGTGAACTCGAGGGCGGTCTGTAAAGGCCTGGGAAAGCGCTGGCTTGGACTACATGGGTACGTCACATGCGAGTGGCGGCGTGGGAGAGTCGACATGCTGCATCGCATAACTCGAGAGGTCTGTTAACCAGAGACCATCCTACACGTCCGGTTTGTCGACGCTCACGCTGTAATGAGTAGAGTTAGTAGCTTGCCAGTCAAGTTGCAGTCTCTGTGCTCCAGAGACCCCGCAAACTCTGTTCAGGCTAATCCAAATCGAGAATGAGTTACACTTACGTTCCGGGGTCCTCCTTGTTTCCGTATTGTTCGATCAAACAGAGACTCAAATATTTGGGCACGCCAGTCATACAAACATACACTGACAGTGCGTTCATGGACAGATTTTTAACGCCGTTTAGCAAACGAGGACGTCCTTCGTCTCGCATTACTACTCGCTTTACGGGCCCAGTACGTTTGATTCGCCGTCGTTCGAAATTTGGATTCTCCATCCCACAAGTCGCTCCTCTGGTCTCCAGCGCTTGACGACTCGATCAGTGCATCATGGCGCCATCAAGCCCTCCCCCGCTCCACAAATCCCCTTCTGATCACGACTACGACAACTGCGAAAAGTCCTTGCCGTCTTCTCCTCCGGCCTCGAGCAGACACTCGTCATCTTCGAGGACGCCTTCCTCTCGGTCCTCTCGGGAGCGTCCACCGACTGCAAAAGAGCTGATGCGGATGCTCGTCGACGAACAGGAGACAACGCGCGAGCTCCAGCAGCAGCTCACTCTGAACTCGTCACAGCTCGCGTTCGAGCAGGACCGTGCTGACACGGCAGAGCGCAAGCTCAAGGAAACCGTGGTACGGTTCAAGGATGCCAATGACGCTCGAATTTCTTCTCAGGCAGATGCAGCCAAGTTGAGGGAAGAGTTGAAGCTCTACAAGAATGCTTTGGAAGAGGCGCAGAAAGAGATATTCAAGGCGCAGAACATCCTCAAAGACGTCGAAGGGCGCAGGAGGGAAGCCGAGGAAGAAGCCTCCAAGTTGCGAAGGAAGCTGAGGAAGATGCAGGAGGAGAAGATGGTCGAGATGGCGAGGGAAGAGGGCAGAAAGCAGGGCCTCCAGGAGGGGATGGAAATGGGGAAAGACATTGGTTATTTGCAGGGACGAAACCAGGGGTACATAAACGGGCGCTCGACAGCCTCCAAGGTGATGGAAAGGTACTTTTCGCCGCCATCCGAATCCGAGGCACGGAGGTCACGAGGAGACCCAGACTTGCCTCCCGAGAGTGGCCCACAGTACACTGCGACGACGATGCGATACCCTCAGTCCGATGATCCCTCTGCGCGTAGTTCCCCAACGTCGTCTTCGAGCGAGCAAGACATGGCGCGGTACTCTCGAACTGGCGGTACGCGGACAGGGTCTGCACGGACGACGATGTATTCGCCAGCCCACCCACACGTGGAAATTCCGCCTGACGGGTTCATTCCCGAGGTGGATGCTTCCATGATTATTCGACTGCCACCACCGCATGAACTCATACGGCCACCTCCAACGCCGAATGGCCACTCGCCCTCACCTCGGGTTCCACCTGTGCCTGTGCCTGGGGATGTGCCTGTGTTAATGGTCCCTGAGCCACGTTCGCCTGGGAATCCACTGCACGAGCTCGCGGGCGAGCGACCGCATCGCAAGGTGAGGCGAAGGTCATCGAGGGAGAGCGTGGGTTCTTCCACGCGCACGTCGGAGCTGGACCTCCTGAATGCGCCGGAACACGTGCCGGGTCGGGGATATCGATCGGGCGGGCTGAGTATGATTCCCGAGGTGGCAAGCCTGCAAGAGAGAGGTACGCGTTCGAGTGAGAGCGTGGGACGGGAGGGGGATGACCGGGTGGACGAGGTACGAGAGTTGGTTTGATGCGCGATGACAACATGAGCTGAAAGGGAGGCGATGTAGGCGGGCTTCGTTCACGTGTCCATGCCTGCGCCGTTGACGGCTGCAGAGATGGCGAGTCTGAGGGCTAGATCGCCGCAGACGCTTTCTGTCGATCAAAGGGGACATTCACGGCCAGGGAGCGCGTCGTCGCTGGGCACGGTGAACATCACCATCCAGCCACCTGTGAGTGTTTCGAGCGCAGTGACAGGGTTTTGACTGATGGGTGATGCGATCAGTCACGACCGGCATCCAACACGTCTGCGACGACGTTGACGGGAACGCGACCGCACCTGTTGAGCCCAGCGGACGCGGACCGGCCTGTTCCGCTTCCGCAGCCCACGACGCCTGCAGACGGGCCGAGAGACACGATCGTGATGGACTTGGCCGACGGCGAGCTCCCACCAGGGTTCGTGCCGAGCGGTCTTGCGACGCCGGCTGGGACGTGCTACACGGGGGCGGGGGTTCCGCTTCTGCCGTCGACGATGGGGTCGTATCACGGCCGGCTTCCATCATACGGGGGAGAGACGCCGGTGGTGATTCCTGCGCCGTCCGGACGGCGAGTGGGGGAATCGGATGACTCGTCGAGCGATGCGGACACACTGACGACGCCACCGCGACGGTATCGAGTTCCGTCGAGCGGTGGGGGTGTTGGGCCGGTTCCGGTTCCGGTTGTAGCATATTCGTACGATATGTGATGACTAATCGAGAGTGCTGTTGTTCTCTCGCTCGATGTCGCGCAGTCACCGTGTGCAGTCGAAATTCAACGTCGCGACTGAATGCGCGTTTTTGTCCGTCTGTCCGCGTCGTTCGCTTACATCGCTTGCAGTTCCCCGTCTCGGTTTGCACTCCGCCTCCGCCTCGGGTGACATCGGCCTCGTCCAGTACGCTCTTTCCCATGGCCAACCCGTCAACTCCGTTCTCGACGGCGTCCTCCCCCTCCACGCTGCCTCTGCAGGCGGGAACGTCCTCGTCGTCAACCTTCTCATCGACCACGGCGCAGACGTGAACGCTCCAAGGTGCCCCTCTTCTCTCTCTCCCCCGCCTTATCGCTCACCCTTCTCAGACTCCCCCGCCGCTACTCGGACCGCAACCGCGACGCGGCAGCGCCCATCGTCGGCACATCTGGCTCGACGCCCCTCCACTTTGCTGCCGCAAACGGTCACATCAGCGTCGTGCGCACCCTCCTCTCTCGTGGCGCCATCCCAGATCGTCCCGATAAACACGGCATCACCCCAGAAATCATCGCCCGTCAGAACGGCTGGGTCGAGTGTGCTGACGTCCTCGCACAAGCACCCAGGTCCCCCCAGCAACGTTCTGCGCCCTCGTGTTCCGTGGAGCACCTCGAGGCGTCCCTGCGAAAACGTTTGCATTTCAAGCGCTCTGTCGACCACTCCCTCTCCGGGGGCGTATCCGACCCAGAAGCAAAGCCTTCCTTCCCTGACCACGACGCCCTCGCTCACGATTCCCGCCCGGGAGACACCTCGCCCTCGCACGTGATACCAAACCTCTTTGCTCGCCGTCCTTCCCTCCCGCAAGCCCTCGATGAGTCATCGATCAAGTCATCCTTCCAAACCCGCTCCACGCGGCCCAGATCAGCCGGCACCGGTGCCGACCCCCGCAGACTCCACTCCAAGCTTTCCTTGCTGAGCCTCTTCAAAAAGTCCAACGTGGACGGCTCCAGCTCCAGCGTCGCCTCTCCCTCAGAGTCGCCTGCGCCCTCTACGTCACCTCCCCGTTCTGTCCCCATTCCAGCGCCGCATGTGCGACCTGGCAACACGCCACCCGTTTCCCCCGGCAACATCCCAATCCCACTCTCTGCATCGCCTCGTGACGCCCCCCAGTTTCAGCACAAGCGTCACAGACTGGAAGCGAGCGCTTCCATGTCCAACGTCCGAGCGTATCCACTTCTTCCTGCAGACCTACACAACGCCCTCACCACTGAGCGGTCACGTAACCACTCCGTCCCAGGCACGGGACCCGACGAGGATTCTGCGAGTGCAGATGGTTCCGCTTCTATTTCCGGTACACCAATCAAGGCCGGCATTCTGCGCATACACAATCGCTCGTTCTCTGGCCACGGATCAATCTCGCAGCCCGGATCTCTCCCTCGCAACATCCGCTTCGAGAGGTCTGCCTCGGAGTCCTCCCCCTATCCAGGACGTGCGAAAAGTCCAGTCTCCCGCGCCCAACTGGAAAATAGGATTCGTTCTCTCGGCATGGCCTCACACGAAGACGAGTACGACAGGATACCGGACACCATCGAAGAGTCCCCGGTCGTACCAAGCGCCATTCCACCGGTCTTGGTGAACGTCGTCCTCGACCACGACGACGACCCCGAGGAAGAGTACGGCATTCCCTTGAACAACCCCGAACTGCAGTCCACCCAAGACCGTCCGTCGACCAAACCACTCCCTTTTAGCATCAACGTCCCCCCACCCAGCGAAGATGCTCTGGCCGAGAGCAGGCTACGTGGGGACTCTGTCAGCAGTGCCAGCACGACTGCCACCGCCTCCACATACCCGCAGTCGAGTTCGAGTGATGCCGCGTGGAGCATAGCCACCCCTAGCACTCCCCATCTCATCGGAAGCCCGCGCATTCGACCCGCGCCCGGGGAATGTGATGCTGACACCGAGATACAGCAGCGTCCACGTGGGCTCCAATTCCCGTTTGACGTCGACATATCCACCATCTCGCAGGCACAGGCGGAAGAACTTGTTCAGCGTACACAGCAGTCCATCCTGAACATGGAGCAATGTCTGGATCAGAACGTGAAGAAGGATTTGGAGACCGGCAGAACCCCTCTCAGCGCCAGGCTTGCTGCTTATGGAGAGTCTTTGGCCATCGAGAGGCGGCTAAAGGAGAAGGCCTCTGCGCAAGAGCTCGAGCAACACGCGGACGTTGGCTTTTCCAACGGAGTGTCGCTTCTGTCCGCGACCAAACCCTCCCAGATCTATCCCCTGCCGAGCGGTGAGTTTGGCCACTCGCATTACGATCAGTGATTCATCCGTGACCACAGCTTTTCCGACTGGAAAAGCGCCGCGAGAATCGCAATCTGATCGATTGTATCAAAGCACACGAACGGCCTCTTGTGATTCACCGGACTTTGGGTCTAGTCCAACCGGAGAGACGATGCATGGCTCCTCGCCCGACGTTGATATAGACCTTGCTCTCCACACTGGCATTCCATTGTCCCGCATATCGACGGCCCCAAGCTATGATCCCACCTCTACACGGCGTGGCCGCGAGCGAGATGCTTCACGCAGCTTTCAGAAGCTCAGCAGAATGGGCTTCTCCACCTTGGACAACTGGCATCCGTCGTCACCCGTCAAGGGTCGCGCGTCCAGATCGCCTCCCCCGAGCCTGCGCTTCGGACTACGAACGATCATGCAAAGTTTCCAGGGCAAGTAGGACTCTTCTTATTTCTCCCTTTTGACGCTGTTGTTCTTTTTATTACAAGCGTGATCGTGCGCGACACCCTCCCATTCTTAATTTATTTCTTGCTTTCGCGTTTCCAGTGTATCACTTGTGTACGTGGCTCTTGTATGATGTTGTCGTCATGTATGTATTCTTCTCCTTTGGTTTCTTGGCTTGCGCCGCACATGTTTGCGCTGTCGTGTATTGGCACCATGTAAACTATTTCCGGACTCACTTTTACGAACGATCCAATGACAGAACGTGTTTTCTTTCTCAAATCGGATCTCGCCAAGTAATTGGACGTCCATGTCAGCAGTGCTTCCCCGTCCAAACACTGCCACGACGGCTACTATGCGGTCTGAGCATCCTGTGGACAAAAAGCTTGCCAGTCACTCCGGAGGCCCGCGGTCCAGTTCAAGGGGGACATGCACGCCACATGGCGTGCTGTACCAACAATTCATTCCCAAACTTGAAAAGTAGGCTTCTGGCAGAAATCCAGGCGTCGGCATTCCTGTGAAGTGTCTCTGTATGTATCCTTTACGGGTAGGAACGCGAAGCCCGGGGGTCCGCGCCCTTGTTGTGCGCACGCTGAAGCGGGCTGTGCATCTCCACCTTTTCGATCGACGTTTTAGGGAAAAGTTTGATAAAGTGCTCGGAGAGCTCCGATTCGATGAGGACTCTACCGATCTTGCATCGATGCCCACGGTCGGGAACGCAGCGTTGCATGCTAGGGTCGTACGAGTGGTATACTAGTAATACAGCGTCTGCGCGTGTAAAGGAATTCCGTGACATCCAGCGTCCAGTGAGAAGGTCGCCCGTTCGAGTGGCCATAGTATATCTATCCAGCAAAATCCGTTAAAAAAAAAGGGAAACACGACGGCCACCTCGACCATCTCGTCGATGAGAAATAAATAAAAAGAAAAGGGGAGGGGAGGGAAATCGTTGATCTAGACCAACACGCGTCTAATCGAGCCCAGCGCTTCAACTCCGCTAAAAAAACAGCCGCCCGCCGTCTTGCTCACCTCCCTCCATCATGGCTGAGACTCCCGTGCCCGTGCATGCCTGGCGATGCTTCTTTCTGGCATCGGGCCTGCTGAGCGCCATGCCGCACCGATCGCAGGTCGACTTTATCTCCAAATGACACGTGACGATGTGTCTGGGGAGACTCCTCCGCTGCATGCGCGCTGTGCACGAGCTCCACGCACATGCGATCGTTTGGTCGTCGCATGTAAACTCGTGCTTGTTCCGGAGGTGGGTCGTCACGCTTTGTCTATCGCCTGCGATAACTGCCATGCATTGCGTTCTACCGGTCGTCCACAAACACTGGAACGTGTCCGTGGCCAACGGGAGATTCCGTTCGCCGCGTGTTCGGGATATAATCGCTGTTTAACGTGTCAGCGATAGCCGAGAAGAAGGGGGGGAAGGGATGACGGTAAGAGAAACGTACGGGTTGCCGTTACAGGATTATACTGTGTCGATGGCTGCATGGGAGGTGCAGCAGCCATCGAGGGAAGACAGCCGGTCGACATGGTTCCATGTTCCAACTGTCCGGTCGTCACAGAAGATGCGGATAGCTGAGAATGGGGAATCCCCGCTCCCATTCCAGGAGAATACACAGGACGGCTCCGGGTGGAGGCGGGTTGCCAAGGCGGTCCAGTAGCTTGTGCCCAGTTCAATGGTGGTGAAAAAAGAGGCTGGGACGCGGGTATTGCTCTCTGCGATACCGGGAAGGCCTGCTGTAACGCGGGAGCTGCTACCCCCATTCCCGTAGGAGGGCCCGCCCCCAATTCGATGGCATTCCCGCCTAGAGCACTAAACGATGGTCTAGGGTGAACCCTGTCAAGGTATTGATTGCCTTGCCGCAAGCTCCATCCATATACCTCGGCAGAAGAGGGGGCATTAAAAGAAGTAGTACTTGACCATGAACTCGTGGTGGGTGCAAGACCGTCTGGCACACTCCTGCGATAAGGTTGACACAGTCAGCTCTCATCCCCCCGGTTCGAGACCTCGTCATGTACCTTTCTCGCAGAGACTCATTTGTCCAATGCAATTCATTGCTGGATGAACTGCCAGTGACCGACCCGGGTTGCCACGACATCGAGGAGTAATGACCATACGAATTATGATCGTTCGGCCATTGCTCGAAAGCACCGCTATATACAAGTAGTTAACACCGTTTCATCAGTAAAGAAACGCGAATCTTACTTGTTATTGTATGAGGACATGTCTAGCGTCGAAAGTTCGTGGAGCAACGCCGGTTGAGAGAGCCTCGTCGCTTATAAAGTGCTCTCTGATGTAGAGCCATCCGGGCCTCTCGTTCCAGAATGCGAGACGGTCCGGAAGGTAAAAGTCGCCTACACTTCGAAACGGATCTTGCTGAAACGGGTTGTGTGATACAGCAAACGCGATTTGCGCAGCTTAATATCTTGCATAGCCAAAAATCACCTCTTAGACGGCGGCGATCATAATCCGCCCCGTGCGTAACAGAGAACGCACGATAAGCGGACAAGGAGCTTCCATGAACGTTTATCCCTGAACAACAGATTTGAATCGTACACCCGAGCTCAGACACGTGTCCGAGTGATTACTTACATGTTGGCGGTGACGACGTGGCCGCGTTCTGTGACGCGTGATTCAGCACATCGAGCGATGCGCGACGCATTCCGCTGCTAAAAACCGAGAAGCATCGCTCTGATCCATGCTGCATAAACGCGTCATTGGCAAATTTCAAATACGACGGACCTGGCCAGAGCACATAACTAGAAACGTACCCGCAGTGCGAGGAGAGCGATCCCGATCGATCAAAGTCCAACCCGCATGTTCGTTCCCCAGCGCACTTGCACGCGGCTGAGTGTCGTGAAGCTTCGGCTCGCTCATTAATTTTGCTGCGGTCTTTCGAGCCCCATATCTCCCGCGTTGGTGGACTAGGAGCCTAGGGACGGAAAATTTTTCAGATCGGTGGGAGATCGGAGGAGGTAGGACATCGAACAATATTTTAATGGCCCTGCGAATGGCATCGATCACTGCCCACTGCAACTTCTAGTCGGCATGCCGATACGAGGACACCGCGTAACGAAGATGCCAGAAACCGACATAATGAATGGGCCTCGAGAATACTGAGTAAACAGTTTGCACGGCAGATTCGAACTGCTTTTTCGTCACTGACAGGGTTTGACTGTCGGTACCGCCACTACGGCCGCACCTGCACCGGTAACACATCGCTGCGGCAAGGGCCGATAAGGGCAGACGTCCAGTGACCTATCCATGAGCGCGTGAACATCATATGACCGCTTGCGTTCGGGGAACCGACCTTGTCGGAGGAAACCCGGGTCGTAGCATCAGTAATTTTTTCTCGTACGGCGGGTCTCGTCTCATCAGGCTTCCTCCCCAATTTGTTTCGGCAGTTGCGCCTAGGGACTGCGCTTTGCTTATTGATCAAAGCAGCGACCGCGGGGGTTTTCTCACCGGGATCGGTTCGCTTGACAAGCAAAGCAGCTCGGCTCCCTGTGTATTAATAGGCAAGGCGCCCTTAATTGGACGAAAGTCGCTGATGGTGCGCATAGGGCAGCATGTGCAACAACAATAAATCTGGTCTGCTTCCCCCTCGCACGATGTGAAGTTGTAACTTACGCAGTATGGTCACCGTTCAAGTATACGTGAGACAATGTGCACATTAGTCACGGAGCCGTGCCAGAGAGATAAGATAGCGTGCCTTCCTCGTAAGCGCTGACATGACGGAGAAATACGTGTACATAGAGGAAACATTGTCGCAGGCAAGTAAAAGTTAGTGTGTTCGTTGAATACAATTTGAGGTCAAGGCATCAATGTTATACATGGCGGGGTCATCAAGAATCAAAAAAAAGATACATCAGTGCATCCCCGCTCAGCACCAAGTACCAGCGGCAGGACAGACTCGCTGATGCTTGGAAATGACGTCCTGGCGGGACAGTTTCTTGAAACACATGGGACAGGTCACTTTAGCCTGCAAATGACACGTCACCATGTGTCTTGCAACGCTGCCTTGTTGCATCGTTGCTCCACACCCGGTCCAGTAGCACCTCGTCTGTCGAGCATCAGAGCCGCCAAACCCATGGTATACGTGCAAGTGGCGATTCATATGGGATCGGGTGGCCTGCACCATAACGTTACAGGTGACGTCTCCTTTCATCCATTGACAAGGATATGAGGCTTCCAGCGTCTCGCTACACGGCTCCGAAGTGACATCCAAATTAGAATGGGGAGAAGGGCTAGAGTTGGGAAGGGGGAAGCCAGGGATATCGTAAACAGTGGGAGTCGGCGGAACTTCATGTGCAAAGCCGACCTGAGCATCTTCAGTGGACCAGGGAAACTGGCGATAAGGAGAGTCGAAATATGGAACTGGGTCTAATGTAGAATCGTGGAAAGTAGGTAAAGGAACGTAGCTGGCATCTGGAAGAGAACCAAGGTAATGATAGTATAAGCCCCAAGGGCTGTACAACTCAGAGGACTGAGAAAAGCCAGGGTTCCCGCAGCCGGTAGGAGCGTTGTTTATGGGTTCATGCCCAGCGGGTAAAAGCGAATATGAAGGATGCTCGAGCTGCAGGGGGTCCCTGGATTCATCGTGATGTGGCGTAGATAACAGGTGAGATAGCTGAGGGCAATCACTAGGAAGTCGGGAAGTGAGAAAGGCAATTTATGTGCGAAGTAACTGGTCCCTCACTATGTATGCACTATATCAAGACGTGGGTTTGTGCATGGTAGATGTGAATGGCTGCCACTGAGTGATCATCAAAACCCAGAGTCATAAACATCGATCAACATACTTACGTGGCACCCGCACAAGACAGATCCCCAGAAACGATCAAGTCGTAGGATTGTGCTCGAACTTGATCGCTATAGGCACTGGTTTCGGTTCGAGGCCTGTGCGTTACTGTCCTTGTCGGGAGTTCTGCCACGGGCCACGCCGTCCGAACCATCGCAGAGTACGTGGTCAAATATATATAGGATGGAAGTGGTGTACGGAGTCACCCGTGGTTGGGGGTCGATGCAATGTCAGTAGGACACATGAAAAGGGTGCAGCTTCAACCGTTGAACGAAGGTGACCTACAGGGAAGCGAGGTTGGTGAGGTATATATATATAAGACCCCACTGAGAAATGACCATCGGCTAAAAAGACTCGATAATTCTTCTGCAGGGGGAAGGGGTTATCTCGTCACATTGTTCATCCCCGCTGTGAGCTTCGCACCGAAGCACCCCGAGGAGACACGTGCATACATACCTATTACAGAGCGACGGGGATAAGAGCTGAACGCAGGGGGTGGGAACCTTCTTGCAAATGTTACGTAGGAATCGGGATAGATAGACGCTTGAGAACCAATATAACCTGAATTTTGTTCGTTCTATGTATATGTGGGTTCCTTGGGATCGCGCTGACGGTAAGATTCTGAAAGCAGACGTGGTGATAAAACAGGGCATTTGAAAGACTGACCCCTTGCTGAGGCCCTGCTCCCGAATTAGTAACTTTGACACGGTACGATGGATTCTGAATCCGCCAGCATCGCGCTCACTGGCCGACACATGCAAGTGGAGTGACCGGCCTCGTTAAATCGCGTAATATGGCGGCTCCTGACGCCACAACTTGAACAGGTCTGGCTGACTGAGAACCATAGTAGTGAATTGTCGACACAATGAGAGCCACTCGATTTTCTGTAGAAGCGGGTGTTCAGCTAAATGGAACGTACCAACTTGGAAGACCTGAAACCGGAAGGACTCGGATATCGTTTTGTGCTGTACACATGCGATCTTCAAGTTGCAAGTTGAGTGCATCGCGTGATCAAACCTTGGGGAATAGCCTTCATGAACACAATGACTTCCGAGTCTAACGCGTCAATCAACAAGTGACGCGCGACATTTGGCTCTGTTGATGTCAGTGTTTCCATACATTTCTTACGGTGACTACTAAAGACGCGGCAGGTCTAGTCACTCGGCGTCCCGTTCTGAAATCGACAGAATGTCGGCTAGTATGGCATACGGCTGCAGACCAAATATTTCAAATTTGTACAGCACCTTCGGGCTTGCAGCATCTATGAAACCAAGATGAGAATCGCGTGAAATAAATGTCAGTCGATGGACATGAGGCCTCGAGGCGGGAAAACTTGCATTCGGGTCCGGTTCACAACTCAATCCTTGGTGCCAACTCTCTCCTTTCTAATCCACAGGTTTCCAATCAAATTCGCAAGCCGTGACTGACGGACCGGTCATCATCGTGTCGTTTCTGTGAGTAACTTGCCATTTATCGACACCCAAGTCTATCCGAACTAGTAATTCGTTCTAACGGCGCCTCGCTCAGAGCGCTTTCCTGCACGAGATCATCATGGCTAGACCAGAGTGAGCACGCCATCAAAGTGGTGACCCTTACCAACGTCATTCGCAGACGGGTGTACAAGGTCGTACTTTTTGGCGTCACTGGCTGCGGCAAGAGCTCTATCATCAATCTTCTCGCCGACAAGCCAGTGGCGGACGTATCCACAGGTGTGGAATCTTGTACAAAGCGAGCCAGGTGGTATCCAGTCTCACTTGGAGATAAGAAATTTCGGCTGTGGGATACGATGGGCTTTAACCAAGCAGAAGCGAAAGACCTCAATCCGCTTGCCCCTTACGAGCAGGCGCACGCTCTCTTGCGAAACTTGCAAGATGGCGTTGACCTCATTCTGCTCTGTGCTCGGAAAGACGGAATCAATGCTTCACTTCGTAACCTTTATTGGCTGCTGGACAGCTTTTTCCTCGGTGGCCGGGCGCAAATCGCCCTCGTCTTGACCCACTTTGATACCCCCGACGATCAATGGTGGGATAGAAATAGGCAGATCATCGCCGAGAAGTGTGGCATTCCAGTCCAATTCCTCCCATATCTGTGCATCACCGCAGTTCCGAATGGCCTCCCGCAACCCGATCCTCTCTACGAACGATCCAAACAGGCACTGGAGACGCTATTACAAGAGTATGCCACCCCTTCGACCCCAACCCCGCTGCGCCTTGACCTCTCCTCTGACATTGCTGCGGCTGCAGAAAGCTTAAACGTTTACTGCCAGCTGAGCATTCCAGACGCTACGAAGTTGGTGGAGACGTTTAGCTCGCCAAAACGACCCTTTCACGCAGTACTCTTCGGAGAATCCGGTGCAGGAAAGAGCTCAGTCATTAATCTTGTCGTTGGCGAATCACAGGCACTAGTCTCCTCTGGCCTTCACAGCTGCACGCTGGATTACAGTAGCTACAAGATCAACACGGGATTGCACGAGTTCCTCGTCTGGGATACAGTAGGCTTCAATGGGATGCATATCGAGCATAGCGTATGCGGAAAGGCAATAGAGAATGCTGTCCATCTGATACGGGATCTGCACAAGCAAGGCGGGGTCGACTTGCTCGTATTTTGCAAGAGGGAAGGCCGATTCACACCTTCAGAACTGAGCAGTTTTAGGCTCTTCCAAGAATTCCTGTGCGAGGGTCAAATTCCAGTTGCGTTTATTATCACTCACCTCGAGCTTCGAAACCCAATGGAGAAATGGTGGGCAGAGAACGGAGAGAGCCTCCTTAAAGCTTGTAACCTGAAGACAGCTGGGCATGCGTGCGTCACGTCCCTAGCGCTGGAAGACCTGAATAACGACCCAAACCTCCATGAAAAACGATCACGATCAAGGCAATTAGTTCATGCTATGCTGGAGGATTCGATCTCTTACGGTAGCCCATTCGCCAAGGACGAGAAAACATGGGTCATGATGTTCTTGAAGAAGCTTGTAGGATTGGTTAGGGTTGGACACCCACCAAGGAGGGAGAAGATCACCGTCAGGAATCTCGTGGATCGTTGTGGGCTAACCAAGGAGCAGGCCGAGGAATTGGTTAAGCTGCTTTATAATACACGAGGTCAGTTGTCACATTGTATACTGTCGGATCACCACTTACTTGCAGATGTAGGTCCCTGAGACCAATTCAAGCTTTCCAGATACAAATTCCTCCATAGTTGTAACGAATATGTTGTACAATCAATGCCAGCTATGTTACACTATGTCGTACACGTATGTAATGAATCGATCATGAAGCAGTCAATGTAGGCTTTTGCAGTGGCGAATTACTAGATCGCGAGCAAACCTCTGTGTTTCCTCGTATCTCATGCCCTGGTGGTTCCAGGAGGGGTGGTTCGATTCCCATGTATTCAGACATACGTGATCAGCAAAACTGACTTGAACGGCGTTTGCGAGATCCTCGCCATTCGTCTCCCACCACTTCTCAGTGGATCCACGGCGATAGTCAACGCCCCCGACGACGAGCACCAAAGGAACATCTCCGCGACAAAACGTTCTCCAGATGGTGCGCAGGTGCGTCAGCTGCTCGCTTGACAGCCGCCCACGGCGCATGCAATACACGACGAGATCGACACCGCCGCTGCGCTTCAAACGCGCCTTGATGGCATCCCAAGGCGAAGGACGGTAATCCAGCCCAAGAGTGTCGAAAAATCTGAGCGTAAGATCAGATGCAAACGGGAAGAGGGTCATCGGCTCATCTCCAGAGATCTCGCTGAGAGTGACGGGATATTCCACGACGGCTGGATGGACGACGCCGATGTCGCTGCTCACTGGAGCGACGGCTCTCCCGATAAGCATGTTCACGAGCGAGCTTTTACCGACGCCGAGGGATCCAAGGACGACGACGTTTCGAGAGTCCCTGGCTCTAGTTTTGAGTAGCTTATGGCACAGGCATACAACGCTGCTCACCCTTTCCGAGGGGCCAAAGGCGATGAAGAACGGCAGCCCCTCAAGAAACAAAGAAGATCTAGGAGATATGAAAACATGGGACCCAAAGACGGGTTTGCACACCAGCGAGGAGGCTAAACTTAGACCAACAGGGTCAGTTGAAGAGGTCGGGCCAACTTGCCAAAGGTCTGAAGAGAACAGGCGCGAATTAGCGCGTTGGCGGCACATCACAGATCAGCTACGGACCAGCAGTGCATGAGGTTCCAGAAGTTCCGAGACCGGATGTGTGAAGAGACCGTCGAAACGGCGTATCCGGGAGGAGAATCTGATGCAACGTGTTGAGCGTTCTGGGAAGAGACCACAGACCTGAGGGTTTCATCAAATGAAACACACAGAGGGAAGCCTCGAGGCAAGGGCATGCGCCAGTTATCGATGAACAATGGGGTATTTGCAGCCCCGCAACGCGTCAGGAGACCAACACCAGGCTGTGAGAATGCTCGGTGTATGATTGCGCCAGGATAGGAAGGACATTGATAAGTACACGCGTCACGTTTGACCTGCCCAAATGCAGGCAGGGGAGTCTGAAAAATGGACTATAAGAACCCAGTGAAACTTTACTCCCCTCAGCATCGCTCTTTCCCAACCTTCTCCGATCATGTCCGCAAAACTATATGTTGGGTGAGCCAACCCTTGCCCGGCCACCCGATCGTAGCTCACTCGTTCCTTGGTCACTCTAGTAATCTAAGCTGGGGCACCACAGACGACACCCTCAGAGAGGTCGGTACTCTCGTCCCATAGCTTCGTGGATCCTATCATTTATCTTATCGCCCCCTTACAAATAAATAAATAAACAGGCGTTTGGTCAGTATGGCCAAGTCTTGGATGTGCGCGATCTCGTCACGGGTTTCTCCCTGTCATTGCACGACGATGGGCTGAGAACTCCCTTTTTGCATTATTTTGCTGAATCGATCTTTATACATGTCTCCTCAAAATATCACATTGATCGTTCGTAATGGTGTCGCTTGTGCCCATAGTCCATCGTGATGAAAGATCGGGAGACCGGTCGTTCTCGTGGCTTTGGCTTTGTCACTTTCGGCTCTAACGACGAGGCTAACGCTGCCGTTAACGCAATGAACGACCAAGATCTCGACGGCAGACGTATCAGGGTTAACCTAGCGAATTCTAAGCCCTCCGGTGGTGGTGGTGGTGGCTACGGCGGAGGCGGAGGTTACGGTGGTGGTGGTGGTGGTTACGGCGGTGGAGGCGGAAGTTACGGCGGCGGTAATTACGGTGGAGGCGGAGGCGGAGGTTGGTGATCAACCTCGCCGTTGAACGTTTGCCTCCCAGTTCTAAAACACATGCCTGGTTATCTCAATGTCTGTACATCACTCTGCTCCGTTTCGGTGTTCCGATGGTATCGATGCTTGTGACTGCGCATGGTGGGGGGTTGTCGATGAATTTCCTGAATTTCTTCGCAGGCACGTCAATGGTACTAGAAAATCTAACGGTTTCTCGTTTCTCGTTCAGACATCTAGCAGAAATACTGCGAGAGGAGAGCAGCCGAAAAGAGGGAGTATGAATACTAGAAATAACAACAAACTGTGATTGCATCCAGGTGTTTCATTTTTTACATGTACAAACTACATGGGCATAGCACTGACTTGTGGTTGGGACGAACAAGTAACAGCATGACAAGCAACGGAGAAAGGAACGAGGGGGTAAAGAAAAAAGAAAAAGAGAGAAGAGAGAAAGAGGACCGACTTCCGTCAACTTGGCCCCAGGAAATCAGAACACGAACAATAGCAGGACCAGAGGTTTACATACAGGACTCAGTAACCACCATATCCACCCTGTGTGGGGGGCTGCTGGTACCCCGCGTATCCTCCCTGGTACCCTTGTGGAGCACCGTAGCCACCGAAGCTACCGCCTAATGAAGCGTCAGAAATCAAAAGCCTTGAAGAGATAAACAAGGCGACGGACCCTGACCACCGAAGCCTCCGGGGTATCCTCCGTAAGCCTGGCCGCCAGGGTAACCAGCGCCTAGTTTCTGTGTTAGCACATCAAAAAAAAACACCAAGCTGATCGAGACTCGCCGCCATAGCCTCCGCCGTAGCCACCAGGCGGAGCACCACCACCACTACCACCAAAGCCACCACCCCCACCAGTACGAGCGTTAGCCATGTTTACTTTGACTCGCCTGCCATCGAGCTCTTGTTCGTGGAGCCCTGCTATAGCAGCATTGGCTTCATCTGGGGTTCCATAGGTGACAAACCCAAAACCACGCGAACGACCCGTGTCACGATCGCGCATGACAATACTCTGGATTCAAATCGTTACAAAAAGACGTGTTACGGCAGATAAGCTTTCTGATAACAAGATAGGAGACGACGCGCACATCGAGCACTTGTCCGTATGGTGAAAAAGCCTAATCGTTCAACATGGGTTGACGCGGTAACGCAGGAGCAAGAGACAATGAAGCCATGCAAAAGTAAGGGAGGCGTAAGACACATCCATTCAGAGACAAACAAGACAACATAGCAAAGGGCCGTTTTCCGATCCCTGCTATAGTTAGCACTGACTTGTCGTAAGGCGTCATCGGTTGTATTCCAACTCAAATTTCTACAGACAGAGGACCGGGAACAAGCCAATGAATCAGTTTCGCTTCTTTCCGCCAGAGACAGAAGAAGCACAAGTCGGATGGGCATAGTGCAAAGGCAGACTGACCCAACGTAGATTTTTGACATGATGGTGCGATCGAGAGGAGAACAGGTGACGAAGAGCACTGATAATACACTAGATTTGGCTTGAAATTGTCGTACAGAGACGGAACGTAACCAAGACACGGAAACACCGAACGCAAAGAGACGAGAGCGTGCGAGAGGGATAGGGTGAAATGGGGTTCGAAAGATACCCCTCTTTATAATTCGTCCCCCTCGAAGTTCAAACTCCGTTCTGAACTCTAAGTGGCTGAGAGTATCAGGAGTCGTGTTGCCTTTTTCGTGCCAACGATCGACCTACCTCCGTGAGCGAGATCCTGGTTCTGGCGTACGCCGTACATGCGTTGGTTGACGCTAGGAGCAGAGTGTGAAGTGGGGCCCCGCCACTGGTATGGTTGTCGGAATCGAGACTGGAGAACTCGCCATCGTGCCATTGGCAGGGCCCACCTGTTATCAATTTCAAATGGTCCAACCATTGAAGTGACCGCAGAGATTTACCCGTTTCGGACAGAGCCTGGGCTCATTTCCGTCCCACTCTACCGACGACGAAGCACATGAATTGCGGTCATGACCCAGGCGTAAATGGTCGTAAGCAAAGTACGAGTACCCAGACAAAGTATAAAACTATTCGATACTCGCCAGCGATAGGCTTCTCAGGGCATGGAAACAGACAAAGATGGATGAGATAGACCGTTGGAGATATGCTTGGCTGAGGAATGGAAACAGAATGGAGATCCACAACATGATGGTTTCAATGTGAGATAAACAAGACCAGTCGGCCGGGGAGTAGAAAAAAAGTAGAGGGGTTCAACATGGGAAGGGACACAGAAATGAGAACTGAAAAGATGCAGAAATAAGACAGTAGAAGGGAACCATTTACTTTATTCTCGCCTTCCTCAAGCCTCGCCGGCGCTGGGGCCTTGCGGCTCGGAGTCCGCTGTCGGTGGTGTCGCAACTACACTGTTGTCCCCTCGTCTCGCGCCAACAACCTCCATAAAGCTCTTTCTCTTACGCTTCTTTTCTTCGCGCTCCTTGTCCTTGTCGACTCGTTCCGCGCTTATCTCCCCCGAATTTCGCGCAGTTTCAGGTGCGCTTGCACTTCCGCCAGCAACGTCAATGCTTTCTCTCGCAGCGTTCTCCCCATTGCCTTTTTCAGACTTGACGCTCGTGTCCCGCCTCAACACACCGGCAATACCAGCGATGCCCGGGATGCCCTGTAACCCTGCTCCCTTTTTAGGCGTCGACAGAGAAATCCTCCTGGCCAATCGCTGGAAATTCTGCGATGAAATTCGCTTTCTTTTGCCATCTGCGTCGGGTGTGGGGGATGAAGACGAGGCGCGATTGGGATCCGGGGTAGACACACGCGGGGGCGTAACAGTCGTATCAAACGTGATCGACGTAGGGAGGCGAACATGAGCCTGCGAGCCACTGTCAACAGACCGCGAGTCATCAGTCTTGGGGAATGCGATGGGTGCTGGCACCAATGATACTGGGGGCACGCTTGGCGTAGCCGCGTCCGAGGTAGGGAATGCAACCGGTTTCGCTTCTTCCGGCGCAGAAGGGAAGGAAACGGGAGCAAAGAAGTCTTTGGCTGGTACTGACGGAGCAACGCTGTCAGCCTTAAAACTAGCGGTCGGCTTAATCGACGGCGCGCGAATCGAGGCCGTTGGAGCACGGACAGAGGCAGCTGCAGCACGTGGTGAATCCAAGTCCAATGGTTCCGCAATACAGCCCTCGCCAATCTGGCTGCCAACGGGTTGAACATTGTGAGTCGAGACGTCATATCCTTCTGCAACACCAGTCGCGGTTGCAGAGGAAGAACCTGGAACCGGAGCACCGACACCAGCATAGTTGGCCCACAATAGCGCAAACGGACCGTCTGCTTGTACGAGCTCCTTGAAGGGACCACATTCAACAAGTTGACTATCTTTCAGAACCAGAATTCTATTGTGATTGGTCAGTCATCGGTCAAAGAGGACAAATTCATGAACTCACTGATCCACACCGTCAATGCCATCAAGTCCGCTTGTTCCAACCTCCCAAACTACAGTCCTACCATCGACCAATGTACGCTCCAGAGGGCCCTCAACAAGGATTAGCTTGGCATCCTTCGTTAAAGCACGAGAAATGGCCTTTGCGCGTTCATCGGAAGAGACATCAGGAACAGCTGCGACAAGAGAACGAAGCGAGGCAAGCGAAAGGGAATAGATGGGGGCATCATTAACACGTATGGAGCCAGAGTCAACATCATAGAGGCGACAAAGAAGCTGCGAGATGCTCGATTTTGTGGAGCCGGGAACACTAACGACGGCAGTGACAGAGGAAGCTGGAAGAGCGAACGAAACGCCAGTCAGAGCGGGAACCGGTTCCTGCGTGTCAGTATAGGGATACGTAAGCGAAACATCGTCTAACGTTCGTGGATCAGCGCGAGTAAATTGCGGGAAACGCGAGAAACACACCAAACTTCACTTCGATACCGCTAATTCCGTTGATGGTACTTTTGCCATGAACAACTCCCGTGGGTTTGTCGAGTGTCTTGAAGATAGATCTGACATTACTTGCAGCGGCTCGCAGGGAAGGAGTCCAAGTGAGAGGGAGGAAGAGGATACCCCAGTACCAGACCCAAGCGACCAAAGCACCAACACTCCAGATGCCTTCCGTGACACCCTTGGCAACATACAAGCTGCCAAGCAAGAGCACACCTGAAGCAAGAAGAGCTTGAACAAACACCAAAACAGAAACTTTGGCAGGACAAGTAGAGAGAACCAAAGGACGACAGGCCAGGCAAATGACGCATCCTATACAACACTGTGAGATCAGGCCAACAAATATCAAGTCAACATACCGTATATGCCCAAGGCGATCAAAACGACGAGACCAAACTCCCAACCGAAGAGTACGCCAAGCACAACCGCACCAATCAAACCATCATCAATGGCAGCTGCAATATCTGATACAGCGTGCAGGACCTTTGTTATTGCACCGCTTTCCGTAGGATGCAAATCCTCTGAGATCTTGGCTTTACCAGAACCAAGGGCAAGACCGAACACATGGTCAATATAGTGAGATGCAAGTGTTTCATCAGCGTCTGCGCCCAGACGAGAAACAAGACCCTTGGTGAGGTTCGGGATACCACCGTTAGATACTAGGAAGTGCAGGAGAGCAAATACGAAAATGTATGTGTACGAGGAGGTACCCAGGGGGATCGGGATGGGGGCAGATGACGAGGAAAGGAATGCATTGACGGCTGCACCAAGGGAAAGCGGTACAAGAGGTGTGATGATTCGTGTCAAGACATGAAGCAAAGTGACAAGCCACTGATGAGATAGTCCGTCAGATCAGAACAAATATAGCTGTGGAAACTTACAATGAGACCTTTCGCAGGAAGAACATAAGGACCCAATCGCCATAGGACAGCCAACGATGACTCGGACTTGACAAAGTAAAAATTTTGATGAGCACTGACGTAATACAGAAGGAATACTAGCTCACCTCTGGACGGACAGTAGTCGACTCGGGCTGTCCTTGTGCCGTGAAGGTACCATACTTGCTGGTCTCACCACCCGAAACTGCTTCACTACGCTCCTCCTGAAGAAGTACACCGGATTGACCGACGAGGGGTGCACTTTCAGTTTCTACAACTTCTGGTTGCGAGTCGGTAGGAAGATAAACAACTCGCGGAGACAAGAGAGTCAAGAAGAGGGGAACGAGGAAGAAGACACGGAGGAGGGGAGTGATGAAGTGGAGAGTCTCCGGTATGCACTCCGAGAGCTTAGATGTGTTACAGATATGCTTTGGCCCTGATGTCGACGGGGGAGGATAAGCATTAACGCACATGAATGTGGATTTATACCCACCACGTTTGACAAACAGGACAAGGAGGACTACTTGAGCGATGTCAAGCACCGACGCAATAAGAATGGCAGCTTTGACACGCTTGCGAGACCAGATCTCAATATTGTTCACGTCCTTGTAAGCTCCGAGCGCGGCGAGAGCAGCATAGGCGATGAGACCGAGGAGGGCTGCAAGCTCAACACCAGTGCCGGGTGTCCAAACGCCACTGAAAATGGCGTGTGCAACATAAGCAAGCCCGTCGACAAGGAAAGAAAGGGCACAGAGGGACAGGAGAGAGAGGACGAGGGATTTCCTTGGAACGCGAGACTGGACGACGACGGGGGTGATCGGGGAGGGAGAGGGAGGAGAAAGAGGTTTAGATGAGACGAGAGACAGAGTTGCCAGGAACACGACAGCAGGAGACGAGACCCGCAAACCAAAAAGAGCGGAAGCGAGTGGGGATGCCCCGACGGCTGGAAGGGAGGCCGCGGCTATGCTACGAAGAAGGGTCCGACGCGCCGCCATCGGGGAGGTGGGACGACGTGGGGGACGTTTGTGAGTGCTGGCTGTGTGTCGTGAGGGATGTCGTGGAGGAGGTCGTCGTCGGCGTCGGCGTCGGGACGAGGATGAGAGGGAGAGGAGGGATGGCCCTGTCAGAAAGGCGTGCGAAACAGAAACGGCAGCTGCTTGCCTTTTGAGCATTATGTGTGGCTGTGCACGCACCACCAGGTCACATCATGAGCTTGTTTGGACCCTCGTGAGGTAACTAGGTACGGTAGCGCGTCCCTTGTGACGACGAGGCGAACAATGCGCCAGCAGTTCATCACGATCTATTCAGCCGCTGCTCCTCAATCACGCCCAGTACATGCCGACTGCGCTAGGACAGGCCTCATGTTTTCCATCTCGGCCCCACGTCGGATCAGCACACCAAAAGGGAAAATCAACACGTGTGACAGGCATGTCTTCCTCTTTTTCTCCCCTCTCCTCCCGGACTCTTCCTTGTCTCGGTAAGTCTCTTCCGTGTCGGCATATCGCCTCAGCGGCTACTCATACCCGCAGCTCCCCTGCGACTGCCCGTAGCGTCGGCATGCCCGACTGCCACGCCACACCCTTTTGTGGTAATCGCTCGCTTCACCTCACCCGCGTCACGATAACACCGTGCACGTTTTGGGTTAGCTCTATCTTCATTTCTCAAGGAACCGACGATCTGGTCTGACGGAAACCATCCACACAGGTACGCCATTCAGCATAGACATTGCCCGTCTCTCCCGCCGTCGACACGGAGCGGATCCGGAGGGCCAAAGGAACATCTTTCGCCCATCCACACCCGAGCCTCTATTCGATCCAGAGTCCATCTTCTCCTACAATCAGTCTTCCAGCGCTTGGCACTTACCGTTGCTGTCCTCTTGTCGACGACCCGTCTCAAGGTTCTTGGTTATAATTAATTCCACAACTGAAACACTGAATTAGTGTCTCATCGATAATCAATGCACCGTCCACTGTGGGAAAAGAACCGAGTGCTACGACAAACGTGGGTGAAGATACGCAGTCATCATGTCAATTATACTAGATGCATTTAACGGCATCAATATCATGAATGTTATCGCTTGGGCTATCTATTCCTCGGTATTTCGGCAAGCCAGCCGTCTCCCATGTTTTACTATCGCTGTCCACCCATCAGATTTCGTCGCACTCTAACGCTTGGTGCACCCATCCGTTGTCGATTCCTACTTCCTTGTTAATGCGATGTCCACGTAGCCTATCACTATCTATGGAAAAAGTGGACCATTCCTCCTAAGGAAAAGCCACCAGGTGGATCAGTCTGCGTAACTGGAAGCCTTCGCCGGTTCTTGCGATCAAAACACATCCTCGAAACATGTGCCCCTTTGTCAATTAGATGCCATTGCACGTTGCGTGATGCTCGCACATGACGCATTGCTGTCCTTTGATAAGCTCAGCAATGCTGTGCACCTCCACGCTCAAGGACCCGGGACAGGCCTAGACCAAGTCTGTGTTGAACGTGCTCACTCCTGCACTCCCTGCATGCTTCAGTCAAACACCGCTTTCCTTGTGGCCTGATCCATTTTCTGGTCGCAAACAACTTGAACCGGCTACCGCCCACGTCGCTCGCTGTTTGTTCGGGTCTCCCATGATTACGGCAGGTGAAATGTCCTCATCGGATGGTGAGTACACCTGTCCAATCCGTACCATGGACGACTCCACCACGCTTTGTACTGCGGCAGACTTCAATGTAATACTTTTCGGGGAGGCAGGTGTCGGGAAAAGTTCCGTCATCAACCTCCTTGCAGGAAAGCCTGTCGCCAGAGTCTCCTCTGATGTTGAGCACGGTACCTTGAAGTCCACGAAATACGCTGTTCCCCTGGGTGGCACTGAAGTCAGGATCTGGGACACTGTTGGACTTGAGGAACCCACGATCGGGATCAACGGATATCTCACTGCGATCGAGAAGGCGAATACGCTCATCCGTGACCTGGGTAGCGCTGGCGGGGTTGATCTTTTGCTGTTCTGCATACGAGGCAGCAGGATCACCGCGACGACCCAAGGCAATTACCGGCTTTTCTATGAAGCCCTCTGTAATAAGGAGGTACCCATTGCTCTGGTCGTCACTAACTTGGAAAGAGAAACAAGAATGGAGGACTGGTGGGTGAGGAACGAAGAGTACATCAAGATGTATGGCATTCACAGCGTCGGACACGCATGCGTCACCGGGGTTGAGGAAGATGAAAAGTATAGCGAATCAAAAGACGCGTTGTGTAGCCTTCTGCTGTCGCAGCTGCATAACAGACGAAGGTTCTCAATGCAACCAGAATCTTGGTTTGCAAGACTATTGGCAGGCCTCGGAAGCTTTCTGCAGAGTAAGAACCCACCGAAAGGAGACAAGATGGCCCGTACATTAGTCAAACGCTGTAACATGGACGCAGAGACAGCCAAGCGCTTGGCAAGTTTACTCACTTACTAGTTACATTGGTCATACTGCGGTGCATTCCTATTTATCTATTTATCTTCCATGGCGTCCGAGTATGTCCGTACGTTCGTAACTGAGCTGATAGCA
The DNA here is from genome assembly GCA_038089155.1 of Nevesoporus exiguus. Taxonomy (NCBI): domain Eukaryota; kingdom Fungi; phylum Basidiomycota; class Agaricomycetes; order Boletales; family Boletaceae; genus Nevesoporus; species Nevesoporus exiguus. Next base: position 57,897 of record JBBPKI010000032.1, read on the forward strand.
TTTGAAACGCTTGAGTAAACGGTCGTCTCACGGGTATGTGCATCCTCGGCCCGCAAGCGCGATTCACGTATTGGAGCTTCCAATTCCACGGTTCTGGAAATGGCCCATGGTACCACGGACATCACTAGGTACGGTCGGCCGGACCATTTGGAACGGAGACCCGAGAACAAGTCAAGAATGAACTCGAGAAATATACTCATTGTGTTTGCTGGTAGCGCGTCCGAGTGGGTCCCCTTTCAACCGTACAATAGAAGGTAATATTAGCCGTTGGACTTCTGCTCTTCTGTTTACACACTGCCAGTGGATGTGACCAAGAGAATTACGTCGCGCTTTACGGAGCATAACAGACTATATTCAACTTGGCAAGCTTTATTCTTCAAGTCCTGGAGGGCAGGTAAGTATCACACTTGGCGGTGCGGACTAAAGGCACTGGGGCCTGGCTTGGTATAAATAAGGTTTGCGTGAAAACACTCGCCCAGTACTGACCATTGGCTAGGATGCTTATCCAAGTTCGTGACTGCTGTGGCAACATCTTGCGACGCGTGAGGTACGCTCGTGAAACTGCCTATCATGTGTCGTGTTAGCCCGTCGACTCGTCAGAGACCAGGAGGTAATAATCTGTTATTCCGTCGAATCCGGAACAACGCGGACGGCGCTTGAACGTCACGTCGCTCTAACCCCATTGTCCAGCTGTTTAGACATTTAATAACGGGCACCACCTTCAATCGGCCGAGATCTCAACGGTCAGATGTTTGGGTCATCGAGCTGTCGGTCTCCTCCTTTCCGATCTTGGTACGTCCATCCCTCCGAAACAAACAGACAGCAATCGTGATGATACCCAAAAAATAGGTCGGTAAGTAAAAGCTGTGACTGTGATCTCGGAATGACCCGACGGAGATTCCGCTGGGTAGCCCTATGGCCCCGCTGGAACGATGGATCAGGTCGAGGAGCGGGCGAACAAACTCTCCGCTGTTCCAGGTTGCACGCTCGCCAATCAAGAGCGCTTGTTTCGTCATCCGGGAGCAGTTCTTTTCCCCGGAATTTTGCGATACGACGAGACAAAAGATTCTAAAAGGTAATGGAACCACAAAGTTTGAGAATGGATCGCACGCTCATCTAGAGAGTTCTTTACAGAAGGCTGCCAGGCGCAATGAGCATGCCTCTGCCGAGCTAAACTCTCGACGGCGTCGGACCCCCTGATTGCACGGATACCTTTTCCGCTGGTCATGTCTTGGTACTCCTCAATATGCGACATCGTGAGGGTACGGAGAGACTCTGTTATTCATGTCGGGAACCTACCGTTACCTGGACGCCATACGTCTTGATATAGAGGGCCAGCACGTGTCGCCACGGTCTACACGGATAAATAAGACCTTTCTTGGGTGTCTGATCCCGTTTCACTGCAGGGTCTGCAGTCGTGTTGCCATTTAGAACTATTGTACGAGCTATACAGAGAGAAAGAAATGTGTCTGCATGGACTACTTTGAGACTCTAAGTGGCCAGTATACGTGAACGTAGCTACAACAATGATACAGCGCGGTCGGAGCTAAGGCCCACCTTCCAGCTTGCCAGCGAGTTCATCCGCTATCTTTGGATCCAGTCTGCAACGTTTCGTCAAGACTTTGACTATGTCCTTCCGCTTGGACTCCTTCTTCAAAGGAGCAAACAGCCCGAATAAGCGTAAAAACTCGACCAACCACCCTTCTGCTGGCATGTTGAATCTTCCGTCACCGTTGTGCCCCTCCAACAGCCTGGAGATGTTGTGGTGCGATTCGCGGTATTTGCTGTGCGTTGGCAGTCCGGTAACGCAGGCATGACCCGCGGCCTTGATACCGTACTTTTCCAAACTTTCCACGTTTCTCTCCCACCATTTCTCCATGTCAGCCTCCCGTTCGAGATGCGTGATGACGACCGCGATAGGGACTGAGGACTTGCAAAGTACTTCATAGAATAGCCTGTAGTTGCTCTGTGTGGTCGCAGTGACTCGGTTTCCGCGAATGCAGAAAAGTAGCAGGTCAACACCGCCTTGCCTGGACAGGTGATGGATAAGTTCGCAGGCCTGCTCGATCGCAGGAAGGTAGCCATTGGCACCCATCTCCGGCTCCTCGAGGCCGACAGTGTCCCAGATGTGAAATGTACGACCACCGACAGGGAAACTGTACGGCTTGAATGACATGGTGCATCCCTGGACGTCGGGAGAGGTTTCAGCTATTTTACGCCCAGCAATCAGGTTGATCACTGAGCTCTTGCCGACACCAGTCTCCCCAAAGAGGATGATGTTCAACGAGGGGCTCATGAATGATCTATCTGGCGTTCAGATCGAGCCCATCGACTGGCTCGTGATATACATACCACAGATACCTAGACTGAGGTGTAAAGAAAAACAAATGAACCGTACGCAACAGTGGGAAAGAAGCGACCACTGATAAGCGAATTGGCGGAACGACGAGGTGTGTGGATAGGAATAAAGCGATGATAAGTGAAGTGGAGAGAGCGAAGAGTAGAGGCGGTATTTGAGTTTGGAGAGGAGGGTCAGTGTGCGTGCGCCACAACTGGTCTAGATGATCCTCGGTGATTAACTTGGGTCGCGTGGTTGGAGAGGAGGGGTCGACACGAGGACTAATGTACACGGCGGTGCACGGCGTGGCTTCGGAGAGGGCTGCAACGTGTCAGGTTCCTATCGTGGATAGAGTTATCATGAAGGTTTCGCTGAAGGTACTGCCAGTGCAAATGGATGTGCACCGCTCATGATGCTCGAGATGTCACTGTGCACGGTAGGTCATTAGATGGACAATCACGAGGACCGGATATCAGTAGTATGATACGAACCCTCAGCGATCGAGGGCGGTGCCAGTAGTACTTGTTGGCCATGCTTGTATACACGTTGAATTTGGCCCAGTCAGCAATGCAGCAGACAATTTCAACCACGTAACTACTAAACATGCTGGTAGCGTAGGCCCTTTGACGCATGGCACTCTGCACGTGGTTAATGGATAAGTGTAACAAGACCGTGGCCTACTATGTATTATACTAGCCTCCGGTAAACAATCTGGCTTCAACAGGTCGTTTCACATCAAGTGGGATCCAATCAGCGATGGGTGACACCAGCCGTGGACAAGTGGTATGAGTAAGCTGTCAGCTAGTAGCGTAGTAATGTTTCTAACGTGGTAGAATCGTCACCAAATTCACGTGTGGTTTCAGCACTGCGTGTTTGTTACCACCATTTAGAAGACTGGCGAAAGACTCTTAAGGTTAGAGGTATTTCACATTCATGCTGTAACCATCGAGGTAGTGGTATCAAAATGATATCAGGTAATGACATCAAACATACGGGGTGTCATGTGTACGCTTGTCGTTGCAAGATTCCTTGGAGACAGCGATTCGGCTGGCAAGTTCTCGGGCGGTCTGTTCCTCCAGTCCGCACTGATTCATCAGAGCCCTCTCCGGCGTCCATACTTGGGCACGTAGGAACGAAGTGACCGAAACGACTGTGTGTGCCATTGAGGAACGTAGCGAGCTCACCCTGTTCTTCTGTCGGTCGGCGCATGCGACAAGGAACGACAACAGCGATTCTCTTAACTGCTCTTCCAGGGCTGCGTCGGGTTCCAAATGTCTTTTCTCTCGCCCAAGACCAAAGTACCCTGAACAGTCAATGCCATATTTCCGAATCGTAGCCCCGTGTCGACGCCACCATTCATCTGCGTCTCGGCCTTCCTCGAGCTTCGTAATGGCGAGAGCACACGAAACTTTGGCCCCGCAGATAACCTTGCAAAATAAACGATGGTTTCTTCGAAGAGCTGTCGTTGGTTTCGAGTCGTCAACGCAGAAGAGGAGTAGATCAGGGCCGTTTCCATTGCCGAGGGTGCGGATCAGCCTTTGAATGGTATCGATTGGATCAATGAAGAGCTCAACACCCATCTGAGGATCAACAAGGCCAGGTGTGTCGTACAAATGGAAAGTTCTGCCCTTCTCCTCGAAGGTGTACTTGACAGCAGTCTTGGTACACCCAATGGTGTCCGACGACACTTTGGCAACGTTTTTTCTCGCGATCAAGTTGATCAGCGAGCTTTTGCCTACGCCGATCTCTCCCAGTAGTACGATGTCGATGGCTCCAGAATCAGTGGACATATAAGATGGCGGTTTCTCTGTTAGCATGGCAAAAAGGGATTGAAATGAGTTTCCCATAGATCGTTGTTTGTAAGGGGCCGTACGTTGAGAAGCCAAGTGCGTCTCGGGGATGTGGGAGTAAGCGCAGTTTTGGAGAATGAGTGAGTGCAATATACGACGACTTTCTGATCTGTGGTCTTCGGAAGGCGATTGGGCACCCGTGGTCATCATCCGGATAAATGCGTGATCGTCAAAGCAAGGACCTTGTTGCGTGAAGATACCCTCATTGCCAGACCACCATCTCTCTTGCCCCTCCGAATTGGAGATTCCAGCGACGACAGCAACAGTGGGGACACGTGCGGACAATGTTGAGTGGGACACGATGGTGCGATGAACGTCGTGGATCCATTTTATGGAGTGCGATGCATTCATGCAATACACAAGTAGGTGAACACCTCCAATCCTGCGAAGGTCCGTCAAAGCGTTCTGAATTCGTTCCCCGAGCGCCGCTGAGGACGTAGATTCGTTCATGGGTGAGGCACGCAGTCCAAACGTCTTGCCATCGAGTGCAACGCTACGTGCATCATCTTCGTGACGTCCAGCGCGATAAGGAGTTGTGTTCTCCTCTCCCGAGTCTGCGATGAGGTCGATAATAGAATTCTCTCCTATCTTTGTCTCTCCGAGGAGCAACACATTCAAAGCAGTCATACTTGGGGCCTGCCTTCAGTTTTATATCAAACGGAAAGTATCATCTAAAAGAACACTGACCTGGGAGAGCAGATCTTGATTCATCGAGTGTGCCTTCGAAGCTGGCCCAGAGGACGGAGGGGATGTGAGATGGGCAAAACTGTCGTGGTCTGATCTAGACATCCTGAACGCCAGTTTTCGTCTACGGGTCGACGAGGACATCCTGGCACGCACTCACCAATGACCCGAAGGAGAGAAACTGGTCAAATGAGCCCAAGAAGATAACTCTCGTTCCTGTGACAGTTTCGATGCCTTGAGTAGAAGCCTGGTATGCGTTGAAGTGGTGTTGCGTTTGCTGCGTGAACACAGGTGCGAATAGTCTCAGCAAGTTCCTTGCCGTTCCTTGCAACATGCATGAGGCAGACACATGTAGTAGACGCAAATCATTTTTTTCTGCCGAAGCCGGGTAGGTGTCGCCATCATATATAACTCCATTCCGAGGGAACTTATCTGAGGTTTAGGCCTCAGTTAGCCGAGGTCTCCAACTTGTTTTTTGCCAGCAAAAAAAGGAAATTACTTGAAGGTCCTACCGTCGCTGAAATCCACAGTTGTCTAATTGGCAGTACTCAGTGCTGGCCCATAGAAAAGTCGTCGAGCGATAACGTTATTTAGCCTGCTCTGCAGATGCGTGTACCCCGTTGAACATATACGCGCAGCCCCGAGTCCTTACCTGCGTCGTGTCCCAGGCGCTTTCAACCGAAGATACTTGACTTGAGCGAGGTCATACCATCCGATAACCCGCCATGACGGCACTCGCCAACTTGTCAAGGTAGTTGACAAGCGTTACGTTTCGCGAAGTATATACACGTTATAGGTACCTAAGGTCTGAATGCTAATTGAAAAGCTTGACTCTCGATTCAGTACCTGGCTGGCGACGACGTCGCATAGGCGAACAGATCCAATGAATCGTCAGAAGGGAGTAAACTTTTCAACGGCATTCGTGGGACAGCCACTCTGCAGCTTGGCTTTTGTTCCTTCCTGCGAGGAGCGTGCGGAGGCTCCTGTGGAGAGGGCGGCAGAACATGTTTCTCTGGAATGACAAAAGATGGCGGCTTCGGTTCGGGGCGTGGCTTTGGGTGCAATGCAATACGGTTCATCTGAGCGTCGGCTAATAGGGAAAAGAAGTTTGAGCTTCGACGTTTAATAGGATGCAACCTCTTGATTACTGGCGGAGGATTGCTGGGATTGTTCTCCTTGTCGGTTTCATCTTGGTAATCGGACCCATCATCATCACTTTCAGAGAGATGAGATGAAGAGGTTGGGGAAAGCGTGGGTAAACGCCGATTGCAGGTTGACAATAACGTTGGGGCAGGTGTCGATCCAGACGCAGCCTTGGAGCTTACGGCATCTCGTGGACTACGTAGACGACAGTCATCGATCTTCTGTTTCTTGTGCACGGGCGTCCTTCGGATCCAGGACCCGACCATGTCTTCCCACTCCCAGTTGCCGCTAAGTCTTCCGCGTTTTGTGCGTTTTGCACGACTTGAACGAAGGGGCAACGGAACAATGGGGCTACTGTCCAGATCGCCTCCGAAGCACCGACGTTCCGCTGCATCCACCGCTTCTATAAGCTGTTGTTTGTATTTCGTTACGAGGGCGGCACTGCCCTTCTGAGAATTCGCTACGGACATCTGGAAGTGGTGGAGCGCGCAAGCCCACAAGGAAGCGTCGAGACTGAACAGCTTCTCGAAGCGTAAAGTGGTCGAATACATTTTCACCTGTGCGAGGAATGCTTCCATATAGTCGCCAAAGGATTTGCTATTGTGAAGCCGACTAAAGTACAGCATTAGCTTGGAAAATGTGTTTGGAACAGGGCCTGAGTCATCGAGGATGGCTAAAAGGCAATTGGAATTATCGATCGAGTTCCGGAAAGTAACAAGTATGTGTGTTGCAAAGATGGTGATCATGTCTGAAAGATCGGTAGGAGAATCCGGTGTTGACACGCGCAAACGGTGAAGTCGAGCAGCATGGCATTCGCAGAGTATGTCGGTGGCAGCGTGGATTCTTGATCGTGTCAGGGGAAAGGAATGCGAGTCGCCTTGAGCGAAAAGTAGATCGAATAGGTTCGACAACAACTCGAAGAGCTTGTCACTAAGCATCACGAGATCGGCATCATCCCCTACTGCATCCGGCGAAGAGCCCAGTATCTCCCAGAAACTCCCAGAAAGTGTGTGAATGATCACAATATAGGAACCTAAGTCACAGCTCTCGACAACATGGAACAATCTGTTCAAAACCTTGGAGGTCCATAGGATGCGTGAGCTGCAGGAAGGCAGTGACAAGGCGCCAAGCACAGCATGGCAGAATGCGGATGTAGTGAACAGCAAAGAGTTCGAAGATGACCCAGACTGCCTGTTTCCAGTGACCCACTTTGTATGCAGGTCAAGAAGGAAGTTTATGTGAGCTGGGTGCATGGCCGGGGGCGGGTGAGACGAGTTGGATGGTAGAAATGCTTGGGCGAGAATGATATTCAAGAGATGCGTAGATTCATGCACTAGACCAAAGGTGAGACAGTGGTCGAGCAAGATGGTCACAAGAGTGTAGTGATGGGTACAGACGCGTAAAACTATGGATAATGCATGCGACACGATCAGAAACCTGTGGATGCACTAGTTAGTCACCAGTGTACTCAAGAAGGACGCGACAAATACCCGCGATAATGTGGTGGCACGACCTCGTAAATACCATCCACGTCCAGTTGGTGGTTGTCATCGGTCGATTCTTCACCGGAATCAACCAAAGAGCTATCAGAGTCTGTAGCCGGCATGTTTCCGCCGATGATGAGAGTGCACATCGCAGCGAGACTGGGGATACGTTGATCACACAGTTGACCGTAGGCAACGTGCGCAATATTCTTGAAGGCATCGCAGACCGCGCAAATCCGCCTTGAGAGTTCAAATTCGTCTGCAGAACATCTGTCGAGCACCAACTTCTTGGTTCCTGCCGGGCCATGGAGCACGGTGAGCGGGGCACGACTGTCGGGATCCCAGTTGGACGACCGCCCGGAGTAAGTGACGCGAGACGCCATTGCTGGCTGGGGAAGCGCAGCCAGGCTGTTGCATTTGTTCCTGAGAGGTCTCAGCAGACGGTTGACTCGGGAAGTAGTAAGGTGAGCACCACTCGTGACTCCAGTCATAAGTAACTGGACTCCGAGCCGGTAAAGTTCGACTCCTTGCTGCCAAACGAGACGCGATTCTGCACGTGATCTTCAAACTCGCCACAAATATACTTATTCGTACATACGACTATGCGACACCCATCATTACATAGTTCCCAGAGTGCCAAAGATGATAATCACTAAGTGGGAGTGAAACAAAGGACAAAAAGGACTCATCCGCCAACAGACGAGTAACAGGCTACCCTCAAGGATCACTGTCACTAGTCCCGCTGTCAGTTTCGTCATTTCCCCATACTGCAAAAGCACGACGATGTTGGTGATCATCGTCCCTTCTGGGACGAGAGTGACTCCTTCTGTCAGGAGTACGATCGGGTATTGTGGGCGTGTCGAGATTGTCGTCAAAGTTCCTATCTCGAGGTATACGACTACGACCACTGAAGTACTGTTGTGCCGAATGAAGATCATCTCTGGCGCCTCGTTGCGCACGGCCCATGTTTGACAACGAGTCATCAGAGGAATCGGACACAGTTGGAGAGGGAATCTCGGAGGTAAATGCTGAATGATAATGGTCTGGAATGTGCGGTGGTGAATGGGCAGGCCCAGCAAACCGTCCAGGAGTATCAACCCCTGAGCGTAACCCCGATTTTGACCGTGACCTCGACCTCGATGAACGATGGAGTCGGGGAGCAAGCCCAGCTGTGAGCGCAGCAGCGGCCACTTCGAGATCAGTGTCCGTTTGCGATGCCACCTCCCGCGCTTTGGCTGCCCCGAGTGCGAATTCTGCTTCGCTCTGTTCATTTTGGATGTGGATCTTGTCATTCTGCTGGCCATTGAGAGCGTCGCCCGAGGAGTCATCGATATCAAACTTGTCGTCATCTTCCGCCGCTTCTTCATCACTCTCCTCTTCCGCTTCTTCTTCGACGGGCTCAGAGGAGAGCGACCTATCTACAGTGGCATTAAGAGCCAGTTTCCGGGTATGAGCAGTCTTCGTTGGTCCCTCCTCCACGACGACGAACGATTTTTGTCTCTGGCGTTCGTTCCACTTCAGAGTGCGAGAAATAGCATGGAACCAATCAGTGGACTGCTTGTCCGCGCATACTGTGGGAAATGGATATTTTGAAGCGGTGATCTTGATATGGTCACCCTCTGTTCTCAAGATTAAACCTGGGATCAGGCGGCGACGTATGAGCCTACTCACGCTTGAGTTCTACTCTCCCACGGCCGTCAAACGAGGCCCACGCAGTACTGCGAGAATTGTAGGGAACGCATATCCTGAGTTCCATGCTGTCGGGAAGCAGCATAGGACGGAAGGAGAGCGTATGGGGACAAATGGGACTGATGAGAATAGCTGGGATCTCTGGATGAACAAGGGAACCGCCAGCAGAAAGCTTTCTTGTAGTTAGTATTCTAATAGGTAATGCTCGTGAAATAAATCTCACTGAATACGCAGTTGACCCAGTTGGTGTGGCTACGCACAGCCCATCCGCTTGTACCGTAGTCATGTGATGTTCGTCACCTGTAGCTTCGAAGTCAGGATGAAACAAAGGACAAGACTCTCCACACGAACCAAATAGCTCCAGCAGACTGACGTAGGGGCTCGGTCCTCGGTCTACGACGAGGTCATTCAGGACTTCGAACGTCTCCACGGGACGGGTAGTAAAGCACATAATTTCCCTGTCCCTGGTACATTTCCCACTGTCGGGTAAAGCCCCGCCCGGCAAACCACCTTCGAGGGCTTCCCAACCACCCTTCTTGAGATCTTTCATCATGATCTCGCCGGTTTCGCCTTTCTTGACGGCCTTCCTGCACTTCCCTTTATCGAATACCGCGCGATACACGGTGCAAGTGAATCGCATACGAAGGTTTACCCGGATACCCGCATCAACGGCAGAGTCTACGACTGCTTGATGATCCGCAAAGTCGAAGTTTGTGAGAAAGCCTAGAGAGCCTAACGCAAACGGGAGGACCGGCGGAACGATGCGTTGGAACAGCCACGAAGTAAAAAGCACAGTTCCGTCACCCCCCAGCTGCAGTCCCGTCAGGGCCGTGTAACCGGTCATCACACG
>JBBPKI010000033.1:0-67629 GCA_038089155.1 Nevesoporus exiguus
CGTGTTAACGGCGCGTTCTCTCCCCCCAAACGCGCTCGCACTTACTCCCAGCCCCCCTCCCCGAATGGCTTTGCACACAATCCCCTCCCTACCCCCGACTCCTCCCGGCCCACCTCTCCCCGCACCTCGGACGTAAAACCAACTCGCATACCCGTCGCCGCTCGCACGAGGACAATAAGCACCTCCAGTCACGCCCACGTCATCGCTCAGAGAGCCGAGAGCCGCAATGGCTCCAACCATCGCCCACATCAACTGCCCACCCCCGACACCTCCCAGGATTACTGGTCCGCCCGGCCCAGCGATCCTCCCCAGCCGTCAACTCCCCCGATAGCCTCGATACGGCACCAAGCTTCCAGCATCATGAACGAGTCCGCCCCCTTCGCGGCATCTTCAGTCACCTCTTCCGTCCGTTCCAGGACGAAAGAACCCATTCCTGTCGACTCCAGACCTTCCCACGAGTCCGAGGAACACCCCTTTGAGCACTGGTATAGAGGCGACGTGCACAGAAATGGTGGTGTCGGCGAGTTGCGAGTGGCGAAGCATGTGGAAATGTTGCAGATTGCCAACTACGGTTACAACCTTCGAAATACCGTCCGTGGACAGACGCGCGACTTTTCTGGCCAGATGAACTCGGTCCGTGGACGAAAGAGGGCAGACAGCGTCGGTGTTGGTACCCACGAAAGTCTCTACCTCGACGATGACAAGGCAAAAGACGTAAATATGGTCCTCGATGAGACCCCATTGACCGACATCGAAGCTGGTACCGACACCGATCCCGAGACATTCTATGACGCATACACTGGCGCCGACACAGAACCGGACGCAGATGACACGATCCACGCGGGCCTCACCGCTTCCCCACCCAGCCATCCACTCGCTTTCGTCTCCCGCAGCCGCAGTCAAACGCCCACGAACGCGGTTCTCGATGAGATCACCACGCCAAGGTATACAGCTTATCCCCAGGCTGTCGCTGTCCCATTACGATCTGGTACGTCTCCGGCCCACCCGAGGACCAGCGCGGAGAGCGTCAACCCTGCTCCACCTGCCATGGGGTCACGCCCACGGGCTGGGTCGCGTACGACTTCTCCGACGTCGCAATCATCCAATCAGTCGTACTCAAAGCGTCGTGCTAAAAGCCCCGCTGCATCCTCACCCGTCTCCACTCCAAAGAAGGCAAAGATAAAGCCCAAAACCCTACCCACGCGTAGAGACGACCCACGGAGTTCTGTCGCTACGTATCCGACGCCGGAAGGAGACATGTTAAACGCTATCCCGACATGGACGCAACCCATACAAAAAACCGGCAACTGGGACGAGGTGAGCGTTTGTTCCATTAAAACCCGCCCGCGCTTACTACCATCCTGCCCTCAGGTGGTGCTACCAGTCGTGGCGCGCAAGAGGGGGTTGGACAATCAGTACGAGCAAGCAGACGGCAGCCCGAAGCCGCGGTTACCGGAATCCTCACCAGTAAAACCTGTGCGCAGGGTTCATGCGATATACACCCGTACTGACACTTCTTCTACGCAGGCACCCGGTACATTCGGGTATGACTACTCAAAGTACCGACCGCCACGTCAAGGCGAGGAGATACAAATGCGCGAGTTTGGTCACGTTCCAGAGGTTGACCCACCTCCGGAAGAGGCCCCGGTTTCACCACCGCAGGCCGACCCGCTGCCGCGAGCCGAGATGCCCCCTCCACCTATATCATCCCAATTAGCCCCAGAACAGAAAGTACCTACCCAGCTGGACCCACGGCAAACTGTCCCGAGATCTCCAGAGTCTCCGGCACCCTTCTCGCGCTACCGTATCGATCAGCAGGTACCTACGATCAATATCACGCGGGCATCTCTTGATAATGCCGAACGCCGACAAGTACAAGAAGATGAGGACGTTAGTGGAGGGTGCTGCAAATGCGTCGTCATGTGATTTCGTTGATATCTGGGTATTTGGGTGATTTTGCTATTCCTGTAAATTTTTGCTTGTTCACTGTGCATTAGTCTCCATACCTTGTTCGTTCCCCGTCTTTCGCCCAGTTCTTCCCACCCAACTATCACCTATTCTTGAAACGACCGGCCACCGACTATCGCCTTGCTGCTTTTCTCCAAGGCGTCTCTACAGCATCATCTTTGTGATGAAGATTTTCGCTCGTTCGCTCATCACGGTATACCTTTTTATTCATTTATACCATGACGGAGTGGATAGCCCTTCGTTCATCCTTGACCCCACACCTACCTATCTCATCGGACTTGCTCGTCCACTGTTGCATATTTCCTTTCCCTCCTCACACATTCTTCAGGCTCCCCCACGCTCATTATTGGACTGCTTGTAGTATGGAATCGTTCCCCTTTTGATCTTCTCTCTTGAGCTTACCTTATCGCTACATTAGTTTTCTATTCAAGAGCGATTTCAGCAATCCAATAGCATGTTCTACGAACGACCGATATTGCATTACGAGATGCTGGGCGACCGTACAGGTACGCACGACGTTTCGCGTACACGAGGCCCCTGTTACTACCACCATCAACACGCATGAGCGACGTCAAACGTTCTGCTCGCGTGCAGGTACCCTCGAGGGTCTGACCGTACCTCGTCGACCGCGTAGGTCACGTCGACGCGGTATGTCCCATTCGCATCGCCCAATTCCACCTTGGTGAGGTTTGTGAGCGCGTCGAAAACCCTCCCGTCTCTAGTCCACGTGATCGTGTAGCTCTCTCCGCTCTCGATAGCCTGCTCCCTGAAGTGAGCCAGCCTCACGAGGTCGAGTTCGACCGCGCGACTATTCTGCCCTGGACACGTCACACGGAGATCGTCGATGAGATCGACGCGCTTGAGAAGCGAGAGCCAAAGCCCTTCCAAGCAGACGTCGCAAAAGTTGGGCCTGGCGACGGTGCGCATCAGACAGTCGTCGTTCGTGGGACGATACGAGGTGCGATTAGCGAGGTCGTACCTGGAACATGTTCGCGAGATTAGTGACACGTGCGCGAGAAAGGTGAAACATGGGGGCGATGCGTACGTTGGGAAGAGGCTATAGTACCCTCGCGTGGTGTTGAACCTGGACGGGTCAGCGACACGTGTCAGGCGGATTCGTCAGAGGCACACTCACTCTTCTGGAGACCCGTACTCGAGGACCTCGACGCTGCAGAGCTGTGCTTGGCCCTGGAGCCCCCTGTTCTGGAGGGAGAACTCGATGACATGCTCGCCCTCGCGCAAGACGTGCTCAAAGAAGACGTCGTAATGCCACCTATCTACGCCAATATCCTTTCGAGGCGTCCACCCCATATCAGCGCCATCGAGGTATACGACAAGGTCGTCCGCGTCGGGTACCCCCGACAGTGAGAACTTGACAAGGTGGCGAGCGTACGTCCCAGACGATGAGAACGTAAACGACCATCGCTTCTCGACGTCGAGAAGCGTCCACGGGTACGCCTGCATCGGCATCACAGAACGCTCCACACGCGCCTGGTCTTTTTGCGTCAACCAATGAGCCCATGTCACGTTTTGGGGATCATATACTGCATTGGCTCCGAAATAAGCGAAACCTCCGTCGTATTCTTCGCCGACTTGGATAATCGAATGTCCGATTTCGTGGCGGAGGACGAGGGCGCCGTTTGCCAGTGAGGCAGTCGTTGTGCTTGGTGACGCCTTAGCATCGCTCGGATCATGCCATCGGCAGCCGACTTACGTGTACTCCCCTCCGATTCCTGGATGTTGAATCAGGCTACAATCATATCCCCTTCTGGACAGAAATAAGCTTACCGCCATAAAGTGGGTCATTTGCTGTAATGGTCGAGTTTCAGTTTACCGAAAATACACGAAACAAGAACCCAACCGAGCAGGATCGCGTAGTCACACTTGTCGCCAAGGGACGCGCAAGCAGCGAGGGCCACATCAGACTTGTTGGCATACAGGCCTCTTAGTTCAGTGCCGTCCCTGTACAGACCGAATGCTGTGCTGCGGAAGGGGTCTTAGTGCGCTGCTCGGACATACAGCGTTTTACCTCACTCTTTTGCTTTCCCACCGACACCGACGCCGCTCTGTCACATCGGACATTAGCAAGGATATACTTTCATGCACAAGCTGGAGAGACCTCATTACTAGGAGTGAAGACAGCCCAGAAATTGAGCAGCGGTTTGACGGTGAAAAATGTCTGATTCGTAGACAAATCGCGCGCGAGCCGAGAGGCATCGTCTAGGAACTTTTGTCGTTCCCCGGCAGTATCTGTGGCGCGTCAAGCCCAGACGAAAGTAGGTCACGAATGGATCACGTACAACCGTCAGCAAAGAATGCGAGGTCGACGCGATTTTCCGCGGGCCCCGAAGTGATCAGAGGTTCGAGTTCCAATCGGGGTAGGTCGACGCCCATAATGCGAACATCGGAGACATCGTCCCGTGATAAGGGTATCTGAGTCAAGGGGTGCCCAAGACTTGGCAACGTGACGGAGAGGTCGTTTGCACAATGCCGCTGGGCCTGCGACACCAGAGAACGCACGTCACGAGAGAGCACCTGAACCACATTCAGACTTGGCCCCGGGTGCGGGACGGGAACCGGGGTCACTTCCTCAACGACGTGCTCGCTGACCAAATTTTTGTGTATTTGTGCGGACTGAAAGGAGACGGGTTTACAGAGACCGTCGAGGGGGTCGGCTCGCAACACAAGCTCCCAGGGCCGTATGTGCGCTCCGAGGGCAACGACACAACCGAATGCACCGAGTGCCGTGGAGGCGAACAAGCATTTCATGATACTCACAATGAGTCGAGAGGTTGAACAAGAACACGGCTGCCCTCGCCCGAGTCGGCAGCCAAGACGGTAAACACCTACCAAAAGCAGACGGTGGTGTCATTAGCTCGGACGACGCAAGTCAACGCCTCGGGAGCCTACAGTTTCGCTAATCAGTTTCACGTACCGCAACCAGACACAGTAACCCAAGGGCGATTAGTGGAGGACTCGCAGGTCGGTGCCATCCCCAAGAGACAGGGGATAAACTCTACACCTGCCGTTTCTGGGACCGGCACTGGCGCTCCCGGTTAGCGGCCCGTTCGCCTCTCAGCTTGGAAGAGTACAACGATGATGGGGGACAGAACATCCACCAAACTTCGTATCCCCCATCCTGGAGACTTCACTCTCGTCGGTGTTTTGGAGCAGCTAGAACCCTATCATTCGACAAATGGAAGAAAGATCGCCTTGGTGAGTTTCTTTGCATCGCAAGCCTTCTAACACTGAGCATCACACGCAGATCCTGCATGGAACGATGGGGTGAGTTCAGTGTTATGTCTTCCTATACGTTCCGTTGAAGTTCCTCTCAGACATAAAGATTACCTATTCCAGAAGCAGCTCGCATTGAGACTACCATTCGATTCTTTCAGATTCGACTTTCGGTACGGAGCTGGCGTCATGTGGTGTTCTAAGGCCATTAAAGTACTACAGTGGAAATCATGAAAGCGGCGGCCAGTGGAGACAAGGAGGGTTTGCAGACGATGTCGAGGACCTCATAACGGTCGTTGCTTACCTCCGCTCTACCTACGGTTATCAAGTTGATATGGTCGTTGGTCACTCGCGTGGCTCTGTCGTTGCTATGCATTGGCTGTGCACGTCGGAGGAGGGAAAACATGTACGTGCTCTCGTCAACGTGTCAGGACGTTATCAAATGCATGTGAGAGTCTTGGATCTCCTTCGTCCACGCGAATTGAAACACTTTTACCTAGCGAATATATGGTGATTGATATAGACGATTTTATGGATTGACGTCATGTTCACAGCTTTTAGATGGTACCGAAGCCTACGAGAAGCAATTCAAGACCAAAGGGTATTACGACTGGAATGTAGTGGTCGCGCGTAAAGCTGTGGTGCAGAAGATATACCCTCACGATTTGGAAGAGTTCTCACGTTGGAATTCGGGTATCGTCTGGGACAGATTTCCATCGTCAGTAGACGTCCTCACCATACACGGTCTCGCCGACAGAACGGTACCCGTGTGTGTAATCCCGGAACTTGAGCGGAGAAAACACTCACAGACAGTTTCAGTTACGATGCAATCATATACGCGCGTGTGTTTGGGGCTAGGGCTCCTGGGACGCACAACCTACATCTAATTGAGAGCGCAGATCATAACTTTACAGGGGTAGTGAGCTTTCGTCCGCCCTGTGGCGTCATCGATTGAACTCTTCATCTAGCGTCAGAATGAAATCGTTGACTGCGTTCTCGAATGGTGGGAAGCGAAATGCTCGGGGTCCTTGATTACGGGGGTGTTTAGAACTGGAGTTCGCGGGAAACTGTAGACTTCACCGACTTCAGGGAAATGTATGGTGTGAGTTGGCACTTCTGCTGGCAGGCGATACGTGTCATTCTGGAAGTCGATCTACGTTGAAGATTTGAAGCAATTCTTCGAACAGCTAACTTTACACGACACTCGACGCAACTATGGAGACAACGTTTCATTTCCGCTGAACGGTGACGATGATCGCTTGGTTACAGTAGATCATTTACATACCTCGATCTTCAGCGTACTTATGGATCTGCAAATGTATATGAACAGATCTTTCCTAGCTACTCGGACCAACATCCACCGTTCACATGTTCTATTGTGACCGCTTGGCGCAACTGCGGTGCTCTCGCCGGCCGTCGTCCGATTGAATCGCTCTGTACATCGTCGGTAAGGCTGGTACGAATCGTCACGAATTAGGGGTGCACCGGAACGTCAACGAAATTTTCAAAATGAGGGTGACCCTCGCAGAAGGCGATGCGTGCGTTGGCAGGGTGGACGCGAATCGCATTGGAAACCATCCACACTTGGCAATCGGGAATCACGCGAACAGGAGTCCCACCTTCATTTGAAGAGCTCCAAGAATGCTAACGCCCTTCGTAACCCGGCGATTCGCAACAGATCGCAGGGCGTTCCGTCAAACTTCTTTTGCGCAGTAATTGGGGCCAATTCGTCCGCGCCCAGAGAATGTATCCGAGAGAAAGGGAATCCTCGATAATACTGGAGAAGGGCGGTAGCAAAGTCATGACCAGATACATGGCGACGTACGGTAGGCGGCTACAGCAGTTGTTACTGAATGCGGTGCAAGGAGCTACACGTTGGCAAGTAGTATAGTGAAGAAAAACAAAGCAAGCGATGATGGGAATGGAAACGAATACACGGATTACGAGAGTCCTTCCTTAGATGGTACGGGAGTTTGTGATTAGATATTCCTCGTCGACACAAGAGCTATACACTGTCCACAGCAAGTGTCCCTCCGCGAAAGTTAGTATTATCACCTCGGAACGAGGCCGAGGCTCGACATAGGGTGTGATGCGCGAGTGGGTTTAAAATGACGTGAACAATGGTGGTGGCAGTGATGATGGTGGGGTGAGGTGGGAGGTCAACGTTGACCGAGATGGTGAGGTAGCAGAGCGCTGTATTAGAGTGCTAAAAGAAGACTGGAGCTACAGAGCTCGCGCTGGCACTGATCGTATTGCGCGAGGATCCATATTTGGATGATTGGGGATAGGAGCGAGCTCGAGCGTCGAGCGTCGACTGCGACTGGCTGCTGTGACTGCTCTGAGTGGACTTTGTCTGGCCGTAGGCGGCCTGGTATTGAGAGGCAGAGTTGTTGTACTGGCTGCTCATAATGCAGTAGATTGGGGAGTACGGTAGCGATGGTCGGCAGCAGGGTGGGGCTTTAAATATTCCGAACCGGATGACATCGCCTCGTATTCAGTGCTGCTGGGGGAGCTGACGGAAGTGGAATCAAGAAAGATGGGTTCAGAGGATGCCGGAACCGACCAGGCTCACACGGGGCGCTCGGTGTCCTTGAGAAGATCTGAGACACTCGTTCGCTGTGGCTTGACGCCAGCTTATGGCACAGCCTACACAGAACTCGGCGCGTTCCTGCCGCAGATCCGCTGTCGACGCCCAAGCTCGGCCTTTGCCGATACAATTGTGAGACCCACGTCCCTACCCCTGCCCGTCAGCAGATTCATATACGCCAGGGCAGCCAAACGTTCCCAAGGCGGCAAACTCACGTTGTCACCAGTGCTAGTGATGCGGTGAACTGAATGGGTTGGCATCACGCCGTCAGGCTCGCTGTGGAACCTGTGTGAGCCTATCATGCGTACGAGTCACTCACCCCGTGTTGGCAGCCTGCCAGCATCACCGAACTAGCCTTGACTGGAAAGACGTCCGCATTTTCGCCGCGCGTCCATCACGTGAGTCACTGGTCCAGCCAACCAGTATGCTCGCCGATCATCCGGGCTGAAATCCACGGCAGTTCAGCAACTGAACAAGCCTGGGACCCTACGAGCATTCAAGCGGTCCCAGAACGAGTACGGCTTACATGACTCCCTGCCAAGTGGAGGGTGCCACTGTCTTTCCACGGTAACCTTGTGCGTAGCGCTCCTGCCACCATCTCACTGTCTCGTCGACGAAACTACCGAAGTCCTGTGGAGCCTCGCAACTAGCCATGTCTATTGGATAGCCGATTACTTGGGCGGCGCCCTGTCAGCACAAGGTCGATCGATCTGCTACACGTAGGTAGCCGAGTACTGGATGGTTTGCACTGACTGCCCCAACGACCGGAACGTAGTCGTGCCTACAACGTTCCGCTTCTCGAACGTTTCTTTCATTCCATTTCGTTCGGAGTTCTAGCATAAATGAACTTCTTGCGGTGTCTCTGGGGATCACCGCAGACCCTTGGCTGGCGTTACGGTGCAATCTCAGTGCTCAGTGATTGGAAAAAAAGACCCATATTGAGCGCTTGCTTGGACTTGTCAACCCCGGCTACGGTATATCGTTCTCCCGAGGGTGTTTGGACAGCCATAGTATGCATGCTCGTTCCGCCTGCTAGTACAAACAAGCTCAAACCGTACCCACGGCGAAGCCTGCAGATGATGCTCTTTCAGAATCCCCGTCACTTGCCTAGACAACAGTCACGACAATTTTCCCGCTAAAGGAATTCAGCTTGGCGGCCCTCGGTAGCCCAAAGAAGATCTACTCGCCTGTTCCTGTTCTCTGCCATCTCGCGGTGTGCTTGTTGAATCTCGTTCCAGGGATACACCTGTACGATCGAGTTCAGTTAGTCCGTCGCCGACGGCCGAGCTCGAAGTCACACCTTATGGATATAGGTCCGTATCAGCCCGCTGCCATCTACCCCTGTTATCTGATTGGCTATCGCGCCGAAACTGGCACTGCATCTGTTGAGGGGTTGGTTCGCCCGGCTTAATACTGGCTACACACCTGCTAATCAGCTCTGTCTGATAATCTAAACTCCGAGACCGCAGCGTGGATCCCTGGATCTTAAGTCGCTTATACAGGATCGGCCGTAGATTGACCGAGGGAACTTCGCTTCCTTTGAATGGATATTCTTTTAATGAGAGTTTCGCGGATAGCCAGCGTTCCATCTTTACCGCTCAAGAATGCAAGGAGCGTCATCCTTCCATCCATCGCCAGAGAATCGATGTTCTTTTCCCAATGAGAGCGTCCGACGAAATCGATTATGACATCGACGCCCCTGCCGTTGGTCGTTTGCTTCACATGTTCTGCGAAATTCTCGCTGGTGTAGTTCACGGCATGGGTCGCTCCGTTTGGGATTGAAAGGAGCCAATCCAGCTTGTCCCTGGTAGATGCCGTTGCTGTAACGGAGTTTCTGTGCGTGCGGTGATTAGCAGACCAAGAACACCCCATATGAGTACAAACTCGATGCGCTGAAACAGATGGAATGCACTCACGCGCCGAGAACGCGGGCCATCTGGATTGACGCAACTCCTACGCCGGAAGCACCAGCATGGACGAGGACATCGTCGCCTTTCTTTAATTGGCCGTATGTAACCAGTGCTTGATAGGCTGAATACGAGATGAAATGATCAGACCCCCTTGATGCCCGAAGTATGTGCCGTCAACTAGGCATGAAATCGCCATGCGGCGACCGCACCTGTGATGTAGTTTTCTGGAATGCTGGCTGCCTCGACCCAAGACAAGTGGACGGGTTTCTTGATCAGTAAACCTTGATTACATACGACGTACTCGGCGTATGCTCCCTAGCGAAGAAATTGTGGGGCCATCCTGACCCGGTCGAGAGAATCCGAAGATCCATACACCACCCACGAGGCCGTACACCTCTTCGCCCAAAGACCATTTCGTAGCGGCGGGACCAAGTTCGTGCACGGTGCCGGAGAATTCGACACCGAGAACGTGGGACGCACCCGGAGGCGGAGGATACATGCCCTCGCGTTGTGCTAGATCCATGCGATTCAAGCCGAATGCAGCGATCTTGGAGCGGCGTGGGTCGGGTTTCATGGTATGAAGCGATCAAATGACCCGGATGGAAGGGGTGCATGCTTACCTTGACGAGCACTTGTCCCTCCTTTGGGATCGGCCGCTCGATGTCGCCGACATACAGGTTCTCGATAGGACCTTTTCCGCCTTTGATTAACACGGCACGCATTGTGGACATCCTGAGAGGAGAAAACGATTGTACGAGTTCCGGACAGAGCCCCTATAGTACCCACGCTAAATGTGGACCCGTCGATGTACAGCCTGCGCTAAACGGGAGACGAAGGCTTTCATATCTAACACCAAGAGACATGAACACCATGGAACAACTGGCGGTCGTCTGGTTGGTTTCGAGTGACTGAATGGCCTGCAACTGGACGTTCCTCCCGCGAGTGTCACCAGCGCAGTGGGGGCCTACTAGCACTCGGGAGTCTGACTAATCAATGACCAAGGCTGTGCTCTCCTCGTCGGGTGTTCTCGTCGTCGCTGGTTCGCTCGTACCGGTAGACTACGGGACCCACCTGCTCACAGTCACCCCGTCATGCCCCCCGCCAAGGAAGCGCGTCTGCCATCCTCTGGAAAGCACCTCAACAAGGTCGAAGATGTCCAGGAGCTTTATGTCGAGCGAAAAGACAGGTGAACCGTGTCTTCAATTTGTCGTCTGTCAGCCTCAATTCCTATTCCTTTAGCTTGCTTGGCGCAATAGATGCAACCAAGGGCATCCTAACTGGCATACGGGAGTTTAACAAGAACGACTGGGTCGTCCGGTATCCCATACTTCAAGAGAACGGATCCGCCTCACCCTCTGAGCTAGAGTCTCGCCAATCCGTACGTCGCGCCCTGAGCTTCGCCGACGATCCGGCCACCCAGACAGAGATCATCTGTACTCACTCCAGCGTACGCTCTGCTCATGCTGTGACTTTGGCATCCGTCGTCGAGGCTCAGGAAGACCCTACCGAGCTCGCAGATGAAAATTCGGAGGCACCGACCGATAAAGAAATATTTTCTGACAGGATCGGCGACTTCCACATCCTCCGACTCGACCTCAAACTCGGCCCCCACGGTTCTTCCACTTCCCCCGCAGCTCTGGTCTCCCAGTTGGAGAAGGGCTCGATTGCCAATCTCTTGGATGAGCGTCTGTCTGCCGCTCTCCAACACATGGAAAAACTTCGACTTCGTGTCGAGGATATCTCATCCAAAGTCTTGGTGACGGGAGACCTCAACTCTGGCAAATCCACCTTCGTCAACGCCCTTCTTCGACGGGAGGTGATGCCCGTGGACCAGCAGCCTTGCACAACCGCATTTTCCGAAGTCCATGACGCAGCCGAAAACAACAGCGTCGAGGAAGTTCATGTCCTCAAGGACGGCGTGCAATACTACATCGCTGACGAATCCACGTTCTCACGCGTGTCTCTTGCTGACCTAGAGAGCATCGTGACGGACAATGAAAGTGTTCAGCCTAGACTCAAGGTTTATTTGGCGGACAGTAGAGCTGCGTCCGAGTCTCTCCTCAGTAATGGGGTTGTCGACATCTCCCTTATAGACGCGCCTGGTCTTAACCGGGATAGTGTCAAGACCACTGCGGTTTTCGCCAGGCAGGAAGAAATCGACGTTATCGTCTTCGTTGTCTCGGCCGAAAATCATTTCACCCAGTCTGCGAAGGAATTCCTTCTGAACGCCAGCAACGAAAAAGCATACCTCTTCATCGTCATCAACAAATTCGAGCAGATCAAGAACAAGGAGAAGTGCAAACGGCTCGTTCTCGACCAAATCAAGGAGCTTAGCCCCCGCACGCATGAAGATGCACAGGACCTTGTTCACTTCGTCGACTCCGCTGCGGCGCTTCGTCCCTACACCGCTAATCCCGCTTTTGACGACCTCGAATCATCCTTGCGCTCATTCGTTCTCACCAAGCGGTCCATGTCGAAACTTCAGCCTGCCTCGACGTACCTGTCCAAACTCCTGGCCGACATCGACTTTCTTGTCAGTGCAAATGCCATTGTCACCCAGATGGAGATCGATCGCGCCAAGAATGATTTGGAGAGGGCGAAACCAGTGCTTGAGAAGATGAAGAACGAGAAGGAGACCTTGGAGGAAGCTTTGGAGACCGTCGAAGAAACCGGAGTGTCTACGACTGCAAACAGGACCAAAGCTATATTGATCGATGCCCTTGAACGCGTTGGTCGTGGCCAGCCTGGTGTTGACACTGCTATCAGCCTTCCTCGTTTCCCTGGTTTCCTTGCCATCCGGGACTATGCCCGTGACGTACGCAAAGCTCTACTGGCGAGCTTGGATGCCGCGGTCAAGGTTGCAGAAGATGATGCCCGCCTTACCACTATAAACAGTGTTCAAAGGATTAGACTTATCGGAGATCAATTCTTCCCAGAAGGTGTAGAGAGGTCACACCGCGTCTTCAGGCCGGAGGCCATGTTCAGCGTTCGACCCGGTAGACAAGGTTCCTCACGCCGTCGCCCCTCCACGGCGAGTGCTGTGGTTGCAGGTGGCGTATACAATCTTGGAATAGGTTTGTCACAGCGGCCCGACATGCTCGATACATCTGTTCTTGATTTGTTCGACTTCAACCATCATCTGTGGGTGCACTTTGGAAACGAAGGCACGGACGAAGAGGATGCTGAGGAGAAGAATACGACAGCTCTTAGTATTCTCTCAGTGGGTGTGGGGGCTCTGACGTTGGTTGGGGGCAAGGCCATCGGTTTCCGTGGCCTCATCGATGGTGTTGTTCGCATCTCTGAGCTGTTCGCGGATGAGTCGTCAAGGAGATGGGCGGCACCCGTTATTGGCGCTGTGGTAATCGGTGCCTCGGCATACTTCATACTGGAACTTCCGAGCACGATACCCAAGACTATCGGCCGTCGGATCCGGGCCTCGCTTGTCAAAGTGGAGGATGGTACTACTGAACAGGAGTCGTTTGTTCATGCGCATGCAGGGCGCGTGGGTCGTGAGGCACGTAAAGTGCTACGAATCGCTTCTTGGGACCTCCGGGAGCGCTTCAAGACCGCGATGGAGGCCAGAGGGAAGGAGGTTCAGAATGCAGAGGAGCTTGAGAAGAAGGCGATGAAAGCACTGGACTATTTGCATGGCGTTGAACGAAAGACGGGGGTCATTCGTGGTGGCGCTGGCTTGGCTTCGGCATGGTAAGCCAAATGTGACTAAGTTTGCAGGAATCCCGTGCGTGCATTGTAGGGAAAGCTTCACCAGCATGTTTCGCTCTCGCTATGTCTTTTCTTGTCGTTCATGTTATCTTTACCCAGTCTTCCGGTACTACTCCCCTTTCTTTGATTTACTTGTGGTATTTTTACGATCCAGAGTCCCGTAGCGACATGACTCGTGTAGACACGATGACGCATGTGTAGCCATTAATTCCGTGCCGAATTTCATAGAGCGGTCGAGTCCGCAGCAAGCTTCTTGTGGTGCTGCGTTCGGGAGTATCCCAAAGGATCTTGCCATCAACAGAAACAGATGGCCCCGACAAAGTGGGTGAGTCATCTACATCGTCTACAGCCATCCTGCCAGTGACTAGCCTGAATGACTCAGATTTCCTACAACCGAATGCAGCTTGTGCTATGGCGATTCGATTTCGCCCACTTGCGAATCTGGATTACATGAATTGGAAATTTGAGCGCGACCATCACGGTTGCTGCTGGCGTCTTTCTTTGGGATCACAATAATCATGGACGGCGCACGACGCGGTATATTTATGGGCTATGAGCAACTGCGGTGGTCGTTCAAACTACCCACTTGTTCTTCCGTCCAGCCTGTTAGTGTGGCTCGAGGATGCCCATCCGAGTCTTACTATTCGCGGTTGCTCTTACTGCCATACCCTATGCATCTGCAACTCAGTATTCAGTGGCAAAGGAATACTATGGAGCAAGCTTCTTTGATGCATGGACATTCTACAACTATTGTGCGCCTATTCCAGCTTTGCTCGACCCCTGCCATCTGACGGCTTGTACAGACGACAACCTAACAAACGGAGACGTAAAGTACTAATCATTCCAATCCGTTTTGGTGCTGTTGCCGACCGACCTGTGCATGTAGTTTCGTTTCAGCACAGACCGCGTTCGCCGACAAGCTTGCTTATGTCGACCCGACCACGTCCCATGCGTTCATAAGAGTCGACAACTTCACGAACGTGAGGATCTGTATTAATGGTACACAACTATACACGTGCTCACCCACATTGCTGTCGGTATCCAGGTGACGTACAATAACAAACGAAACTCGGTCCGAATCACCAGCAACGAGAGCTACACTGCAGGCAGCTTATGGGTGACCGACATGCACCATGTACCCTATGGCGTGAGTTTGACCCTCCTCAAAACCAACCGTAGGCCGCAACGCGATCTTATACTTGTCTGTCTAGTGTTCAGTCTGGCCTGCTTGGTGGAGGTGAGTGGGCTGCTCTGTTTCCAGGCGTCGTGCACACTTGTCTCTCCCCGTAGTCAAGCAATCCAATGGCCCGAGGGAGGAGAAATTGATACATTCGAAGGCGTTAATCTGCAAACAAACAACCAAATGTCCCTACACACCGAAACCGTTTGTACCCGTTGTCAGCGCCCGGATGACTTTCCTTACTTGGCATCCTCAGGGGTGCACTCAAGTCTCGCCTAATGAGACGTCGACTCTCGTTACCAGCACCAACTGCTCCTACCTTGCCAACGAAAATCAGGGATGCATCGTCATAGACCCATCCTCTGTTTCGTTTGGAACTGGGTTTGCCAATGCAAGCGGGGGCGCGTTCGTGACAGAGTTTGCAACAACTGGTATCAGGTACGCCAACAATGTTTGAACTGCGTGGAGTGCTTATTCCATCCATACAGTATATGGTTCTTCCCGGTTCGTGGTACACTTGGTCCGGGTCGGGGTTTATCTTGAGCTTGATCGACGGTCGTCTAGCGTGCCAACATACCAAGTGCACTGTCAAATAACGAGAGCACAATTGACACATCCACTTTCGGCATCCCAGTTGGCAACTGGCCTGCTACGGGTTGCAACATCCAGAAATTCTTCCAACCTCAGCGACTCATTTTTGATATAACGCTCTGCGGTGGTGCGTCCCTTTTGATTTGGCCCATTGAGGATGGCTTTGTGTTGACTGTTAGACAGATTTCGGTGAGTAATGACGTGTTTGATCCGGTGTCGCTTATACATGCCCATCACGAAAGCTGGGAACTCTGCCATCTTCAATCAGACGTGCTCGGGCATCTGCTACAATGACTATGTTATTGGCCCAGCGTCTGGATACGATAATGCCTACTATGAAATTGGTTATGTCCGGGTCTTCAGCGCGGCAGGCACTACCACCGTCGTCTCGCCGTCTACCTCGGCAAGCGGTAGTACGCCGGGAACAACCTCGATTCCTTCCACCGGCAACTCAGCAGCGGGTCCCATGGAGAACTATGTGTTCGTTGTGGCGTCCATCTTCGCTGTCATCGGAGGGCTTGGCGCAATGCTTCTATAGAATGTGTTCTATTCGCTTCCCACGTAGCAGTACACGACAAGTTGCTTGGAGTCGTATATAGGAGCAAACATATGTTGGTGAGAAAGGAAGGTCATTTTTCGTACGGTCTGCTCTTCAAGTGGAGCTATCGTCGAGGTTCGGCTCATCTCCCAAGTTTCATCCCCCTAGTGAACACCTGGAATTCTGACGAGCTTCTTAAAGCCCACCTTTCACCACTCACGGAAGACGAAGCTCGCTAGTTGGTGCAGAATGAAGCGACGATGTGACGTAAGTGTGGTTAACGAACAAGTACACGTACCGCCTGTCGTGACTGAGGTCACCCGGGCCGCCGGAGTCGAAAAGGTTTCATTTGATGAATTCAACAACAGTAGCGTGAGTTTTATTTGTACCAGCGACTCCAGGATATGAACTCAAAGAGCTACACGTATGATATCAGGATGATAATGGTTGGGCCCGCAAAAGAGCCTTCGAAAACGTGGCTAGTGCCACGGCGAAGAAGCTCGGCCGCAAGGACGAGATCTGATTGCAGTCGACTGTGCGCTTGTATCTGGCCGCGGCCGTATGTGGTGGAGGTTAGCCTTCAACGCCACCGAGCGTCATCGATTATGATAAATGAAATTCGCGCTGGTCGTACAAACGCTTTTTTTCCTTATCCTTTTCTGACAGCCCTGACCCCGACGTTACAGTCTGCCACGCGCGAATGTCATAACGGCGCTGTCATCCGGGCGGAAAGATTCTATATCTATCACGAGTTCAGTGCTTCCGGTGACTTTGTTCTTTGCCCGCTCACTCCGTGATTTCGGCTCCCTTGCCCATCGCTTATCTCCCCAAGTCTACACATGAATCCGTCGACTGACCCAGCTTGTCTGTTTAACGTGGATGGCCAAGTCGCCGTAGTTACGGGAGGGGGAACAGGTATCGTTCAACAGCCGTTGCATGTCCTGATGGCAGGCCCTGATTACGGCCGTTGGGTCCAAGGGATAGGCCTCATGATCGCTGCGTCATTAGAGCACAACGGTGCTACAGTATACATCATCGGTCGTCGTCTCGATGTCCTGCAAAAGGCTGCCCAGGAAAACAGCGTCCGTTCCTTATCTTGGTTTCCCTGTTAGCCCCTGAGTAACATCTACAGAAATACGGGAACATCATCCCTCTAGAAGGCGACGTCACCTCTCGAGACTCTCTTCTGTCTATGGCGCAGACCATCAAGTCTCGGCATGGGTATATCGATCTTCTCATAAATAATGCTGGGATAGCTCGCAATCTACTCCCACCTCGCCTACCTTCCCCGCTCGACGACAACGATTCGCCGAGAGAAGAAACGACACCCTCCATCAAATCTTTTCAGGATATCCTCTGGAATACGGGCGGACCCGTTGGCTTTGCAGAGACATTTGAAACGAACGTGACCGCGGTTTACTTTACGACGGTGGCATTTCTCGAGCTGCTCCACTCTGGAAATTTGAGACGGGGTGCTTTACCTCCTAAATTGATCACGAAGCCGAAGGACCCGTTGAATGGGGCTGTAGGCGAGGATGGATCGCGTCGAACACTGACGTCTGATGGCGCCTCTACGCCATATTACTCGTTACCCCCCTCGCCTTCTGGAGCGAGTCTACCCCTCCCCGTCGAAGCTTCCGCGGCCCTACCGGGTTTGGTGAGAGGCTTTCCGGCACCTACGTCTCAGGTGATCACGATCTCATCGTCTGGCGCCTTCAGAGTAGACGCGCGCGTCCTCTCTGTGTCCTATACCCTCGCGAAACAAGCCTGCACGCACCTCGGCAAGCTCCTCGCGAATCTCCTCGCTGATTGGAACATCCGAAGCAACGTCCTATGCGTACGTGCACCCTCCCCTTTGGTTACGCCGCGCTCACCTCGGACGTTATGTAGCCAGGAGTCTGGCCGAGCGGTGCGTACGCGCTCGACCCCACGTCCGGGCACGGTCTGACGGAACCCTTTGTTTGACAGAGATGACGAACCTGGCGCATCTGACGCCTGCACTACTAGCGCAGGCCGTGCCCCTCGGGCGTGCAGGGACGTTGGCTGAAATGGCAGGCCCGATCCTGTTCCTCGCCGGACGTGCCGGGGCATACGTCAATGGTGCTGTCTGGTTGGTCGACGGAGGAAGGGTGGGCCAGGTGGCCAGCTCGTATTGAACGCGCACGTCCGCGGTCATCTTCGTCCTGCCCTTTCATCTCGCCGAGTTTGGTGCATCTCGTTCGGACGGGATCATTTCCTCCATCGATGACTGACTGACTCTATGGACAGAAAACGCCGTCCTCGCCAGTGTCGTGCCTGCGTTTCTTTCCGGAGGTTACGGTGTACTGTACCAGTAGTAACGAAGTCGTATGCTCATGCTCACTTGCTCCAGCGTAATTCGCCACGTTCCTGCCCTCGTGCCTGTGACATGTCGAAGGTCTGAACCAATTGCGAAATTAATGTTTCACAAGACGAAGTGAAGCCCTGCAGGGAGACTATGGGCGGTGCAAGCTTGAGAATCACCCGGGCCGCCCTCATCTAAACGTCTCGTTTCCAACCCCCTTCATCGAACGTGTTTGTGACGTGCCGGAAAGGCAACAGCAGTCTTTAATTGTCGGCGGGTACAAGAATGATAAGGCAACGAGGCTGGACATGCACTACACGTTTTACGTATACGCCCGAGGCATGGCAAGGTCATAATCTACGTTTCATCTCTCCATCGTCCTGAAATTGCCACGGGCCCAACTCACGCTGCGAAGGCGTTCATAAAGTTGAAGAATCTGATCTGGAGTGCGCGTAAGTCGCTTCTAGGCGTGACTTGACGTAGTCCCCCGCGGTGACGACTTCATACTTCGCTGGGTTGTCTTCGGTGACACATCCCGCGATTGGCTGGAGAGCATTCTCAGACGACGGCGAGAAGTATCACGAACGGGGAGAGTCACCTCTAGCCTCACGTCGTAATTGACTCCGAAAAATACAGGCATCGAGTATCTTTCCTGGCCAGAGGCGTTTATCGCCCGATGCAAGGTCGACTTGAACACGTCGTCTGGAGGGAACGTCGGGACGTTGAAAGGGCCGGAGGAACTGACTTACTGGTCCAGCGAGCGAGTTGGTCTCCGAGACTAGAGAGAGAGTCGTTCACTGCATGTCACGATGCTAAGCAGACGTGTCCATACTTGACGACGAGACATCCGGGAATGGGGGCAGCATCGATCCACTGCCCGTCGGTGTTCATGACTTGCAAGGCCGGAACGTGGTCTTGCCAGAGAATAGTGAAACACTAGTTGACGCTCGTTCAAAAAAGGGTCGTGGCCGAGAAAGCGTGTGCACATCACCTCGTAGCTGGTGTCAAGATCAGCGACGTGGATGGCGAGGAGATGCCTGAACGCACTCGGTGTGGGCACCGATGCCCTCGACCCCCTCGAGTGGGGTTGCAGGCTGAGGGGGGTAATGAAGCAGCCGCATGATCACCCCTGAATAATCCACCTAACCAACGGTGCGGGTCGGATGAATGCGAACGACGGCGCGGAGAATACATGCCTTGTCGTCGAAGAAGTTCCGTGGGAGATCTAGGGCGAGAGCGAAGATCGGGAACAAGGACTGCCCCAGTTTCACGGCGGCGTGACTGCCCCCGAGCGTGGTGAACGCAGTAAATCCGTGGAGGGGATGGACATACTAGTAAGCAAGGACGTGCTCGCGAAAGCCGGGGAGATTCTCGGGCCAGACGTTTGGGCCCGTGATTGCTGCGGTGTCACGATCTAGAGATTCCCACCCAATGTCAAAGCCCTCGTGGAGGTCCCCCTTGTTGTTGGCGTTGACGTTTTCGCCGAGGAGGGCGGTGTACCCTTTGAAGTTGGGAGAGCGATGGATGTCGAGCTGGGGACCCGTCGATCAGGATGTGGGAGAGGTACGGGGTACCCACCTCGATCTTTGTCGCAGTGGGGAGGGCGAAGAAACGCCTGGCGCTGTCCGTGGCAGCCCGGACGACAGCATCGGGAATGCCGTGGTTTTGGACTGGGGGACAGATGGGTGGAGATGCGCGCGAAGGAGGGTGGACTGACCGTAGAAGAAGCCGACGTCGACACAGGCAGCACGTATCTGTGCGGCAAGTAGGGCGGGGTCGGTGACGAGGGCGAGGTCGCTGTGGGATGGTCAGTGCGCATCGAAGTGGAGATGGGATGGCTGTACTTGCATGAGCGGGATGGGGTGCATTCGTTGAAACTCCGCTTCGTCACTGGTTTTATTGTGTCGTCGACCACCTAGACCGGCAGGATCCGCTGGTCTCGTCTAGACATCGTTCACTGGCTCGACGTCAGGTCCGCACCGTCTCCACGTTTCCTCGACAGTCTATCCACCCCCCCCTCATTTAATGGCAACCCTCCGTCCCCCCTCAAGCCCTTCCCCGTCCCCCCTCCACCCTGAAAACGGCCGCTCCTCAAACACCGCTCGCGCTTCCATGGGGCCTCGTCAGACCCTCGGCCCTGTCTCCCCCCGGCCACTGGGTGGCGGCGGTGGCGCCCGTCCCACTAGCGAGCTACTCGGCAGCGCTACCATGTTCCAAACGCCCGAGTCGGAGGCCATCGACCAGTGGTTCGAGAACCTCCAAAATTATGAAGAAACCTTGGAAGAGATGGCTGCCGCTTCCTTGGACGTCAACTTCAAAGAAGAATTAAGCGCCATAGAGCAGTGTCCGTTCCTCGTTTGCCCGCCCTCCTCTCGCTCACTCTCTCCCAGGGTTCAAAGTCCTCTCCGAGGCAGAGCGAACCGCCGCTCTCTACAGCCTGCTGCAGCAGTCTACTCAGGTTCAAATCAGATTTTTCATCACTGTTCTCCAGCAGATGGCCCGATCAGATCCAATGACAGCGCTGCTCAGCCCAGCCGTCGGAGGTAAGCCGTCCCTCCAAACAGGCTCGAAATCGTCGTGAACCGTGCACAGGTTCGATGCAGAGCCAGATGGAAGCCAAGCTCGCTCAGATGACCATGAAGTCGCCCTCCCTAAAATCCCCGATGCCATCGTCCCCTCGCGTATTCAACGGCGCTCAGAACCGACAGTCGCTCGCGCTGGACAGCTCCTCGGGATTCCTTTCCCCAGATTCCGCAGCACTGGGATCCAATAATGATGCCGCTGCAACTCTCGCACAGCAAAGGGCGAAACTCAAAGCGAGTAATGCTGCACACCGCATCTCTGCTCCGATCTTGGCGACCGCCACTGGCGAAACCCGCACCACGTGGGGTTCCGCTCTCAGTCAGGTCGCTGAGCAAAACCCTAATTCTCCCGCACAGGAGATCCTCGTCCCCGGCAGCAGTGCCTCGAGACCCAGGAGCACAGAATTTAGCGGATCTCTCGGAACCCCTCGCATGGATGGGCTATCCCCGATGGTCGGCGACAGCTGGGCGAGCAACGTGAATACACCCCTCATTCCCATGTTCAGCAAAGACACACAGAACCTGGATGCGGCTGCTGCCAAGCTCAACGATTGGAACGATCCTGGCCCACGAGTTCCTCTGATGGCCGATCCAAAGTCGTTCCGTCGCGCCTCCAAGCAGGGTGCGAGCAGCAACGGGACCCCTTCCGATGCGGCAAGCCAGAACAGTAGTGTCTATGACAACGATGGCAATCTTGTTTCTTCCCAACACTCTGTGCAGCGAAAGAATACTGCGCCTGCGCCGACCAGTAACAACGTGCAGTTTGGTGGTGCCCAGCAGGGGCAGTGGAGTGGTGCCAGGAGCCCTGCGTTGCCCACCTCCAACAGGTTTGGCGAGGAGCCCAATGCACCTTTGAACGGGCTAGGCATGGACGGGTTCGGCATGGGCGGGTTCAACATGGGAGGACTGGGCAGCCCTGGACTAGGGATGGGGATGCCCTCTGCAGGGTTGTTAGCGAGTATGAACCCTCTGCAGATGAACATGCTGGGTCTACAAGCACAGATGAACGCCATGGGGATGACACCCGAGGCACAGATGCTGGCGGCTCAGATGGCTGCGGGATTCACGCCACAGGGCTGGTTGGGTCTACAGCAGGCTGCGATGCAGGGCAACGGTAACAATGGTAACAATGGCAATAACAACAGGAGCCGCAGTGGCGGT
Source organism: Nevesoporus exiguus (assembly GCA_038089155.1). Taxonomy (NCBI): domain Eukaryota; kingdom Fungi; phylum Basidiomycota; class Agaricomycetes; order Boletales; family Boletaceae; genus Nevesoporus; species Nevesoporus exiguus. The sequence goes on from JBBPKI010000033.1 coordinate 21,798, forward strand.
CGGTCACCTGGCATTCCGAAGACCGGCTCTTCAGGTGGAAACAGCGGTGGCGGTGGGACCGGAGCGAAGAAGGACGAAGAGGACGTCGACCCCACCCTGCTGAACGATATCCCGGCCTGGCTCAGGAGCCTGAGGCTGCACAAGTATACACCGAACTTTGAGAGGATGAAGTGGGAGGACATGGTGATACTGGACGACGCCGGACTGGAGGCCAAGGGTGTAGCAGCGCTGGGAGCACGGCGCAAGATGTTGAAGACGTTCGAGGTGGTACGGAAGAAGATGGGGATCGAGACGCCTCCTGGGTATTTGAGTGAAGGAGCAAAGGAAGGATGAATGACAAGCTGGCTAGTGTTTCTCGTCTGGTTCTGTTTCGTGTGCTATGTACTATCTGAATGAGGAAAGCTTCGAGCTAGCGGTGAATCCCAAATGCACAATTTCAGTCATCTCTTGAATAGCGGTACGGCTACACTTTTTTATTTCCTCGCGTATCCAGCCTCTATCAGCTTGTATACATACTGTTTATTGGTAAGTACCCAGCGGTGGACCGGGGTCTCGGACGTGTCCCCTGACAGCGCGGGGATGGGAGGGACCGATGGATATATAAAGCCAGAACGACGCAAGGGAGCTACTTGTCAATATTTAAGACGGACAGTCCTCGCCGCACCTCACATCCCCAAGCTACACCACCTTGCTATCATGCCTCTGGACCGCGGTCCATCCCCTCTTCGACCACCTATCCGTGGTACGACCCCTTCTCACAGGCGTTTCGAAACGCTCTCGCCCGTCGACAGCGAAGTCCACCCCGTCATTCACGAGGGTAGGGTCGCGGTCATCACTGGTGCTGCGAGCGGCATCGGAAGAGCCGCTGCCATCGAACTTGCAAGGTGCGCAGCCATCGCTCTTGTTCGCCCTCGTGAGGCCCGACAGTGTGATCTATCTTTGCTATCGGCGCCCTATCCCCCGCTCGGCGCTAATCGGCCGCGGATCGTTGTCTTGCATGACGCTCAGGGCGGGCTTGAAGATTGCGCTCGCTGATATCATGGAGGATGTGCTCGTCCAAGCCGGCAAGGAGGTGGCTGCGATCGTGGGCGACGCCAACGTCCTGGTCATTCCCACCGACGTTTCCAAGATGAGTGACGTACAGCGCCTGCGTGACAGGGTGTACGAAGCCTGGGGAGAGGTGAGCTCTTTTTGCCACAAGACCATCAGATCGTTCCCCTCACTGCGCCATCAGGTTGCCGTTTTGTTGAACAATGCCGCCGTCACCCCAGACACTAGGTCCTGGGAACTGGCTGATAATTGGCGGAGCACGTTCGAGGTCAACCTTTTCGGGTATGCTCCCCTCCTCCGTGGAAAACGAGCTCGATTCATGACTTTTTTGGGTTCAGAATCGTGAACGTGCAGCAAACTTTTGTGCCAGTACGTCTTCGTATGGTGCCATTTCTGAATAGGCGAATCACGGTCGTTATCAGTCGATGTTATACCAAGAGAACCAGGCGATGGTTATTAATACCGGATCCAAGCAAGGGATCACGAATCCTCCGTGGGTCGCGCACGTTTCAGTTTCTGGCGGAATAGCCGACTGAATGCATGAAACGACAGTGGCAATCCAGCGTACAACGCCTCGAAAGCGGCGGTAAAGAGTTTGACGGAAGGACTGGCGTATGAGTTGCGCGAACGTCCTGTGTGCAACGTCACTGCGCACTTGTTCATGTGAGTTCCGTCCGGACGTTCATGCGACGGCCGGAAATGACGAAAGTAAATATGAACAGTCCTGGATGGACCTTCACAGGGATAACGGCGCGGTCCGGGGGTGAGAAACCGGCGGGCGCGTGGAGTGCGGAGGATACGGTCCTTTACATGCTGGATCACGTGCGACTTGGGGAGTTTTACATCCTGTGCCCCGACAATGAAGCGCGACGTGAGGTGGACCAGTTGCGGATCATGTGGGGGGCGGCGGACGTGGCGGAGGGTCGACCTGCGCTGAGCCGATGGCACAAGGACTGGAAATCGTTGTTCGAAGAGTACATACGGGAAGGGCTGGCTGAGATGCAGTAGGCACATATGATCACGTGTATACGATCACGTGTATGCGAGTCTCGACTCTGCACTGCATTCTGGGGTCAGCCGATGCCAACGATCCGAGCGTTGCGTGTGATGTGCTGGGCGACGTCGACTCGTGGGTCACGGCCGTTCGTAGTGGCCCCGCTGATAGACTTTGTGCGGCCAACCCCGGATCTTAGCCAGTGGGGGATCCATGACGGTAGCGACGGTTGGCACAGCGGGACGGAATACGTACTACTAAGGGCCCTATGCGGGGCACGCAGGGCGGACGCTTGCGGATCTTGCACTCGGGCCTGCCCTGGGTAATATAAATATTCCATCTCGCCCTCTCCCTTCTTTCTCTTCCATTCGATTCTATTTACCATGTCTTCCACTCTCCATGTCGGCGGCGAGCCCTACGGCTCCAACGCTGCCTCCAAGGCCAGCAGCGAGGCGTCCCTCCAGCGTGTCAAGAACCTTCCTGGTTACACCACCCCAGTCTTTAAAGGCAAGGACGAACAGCGCGCAAAGGTACAGGCCCAGGTCGCCTCCAAGGTCAGTTCCACCACCGTCACCGATGTCCCAGATCGCCCCTTGATCGATCTCTATCGCACCAGGGCTTCATCCCACGCGAGTTGGTCGTCAACGAGGTCAACTGGTTCTACTCCCACCTCGGCATCGACGACACGTATTTCCAGAACGAGTCACCCTCTGTGATATCTGATCACATCATCGCCCTCTTTGGCGCCAAGGTACTCGCGTTCACTAAACACGACCCCACCAAGCTCGTCATCGATCTCGAGCGCATCGACGACAAGGGCAACGGCGCGACGTTCATCCATACGAGTCGCCCAGGATTGACGTCCACCGAAGGTCCAGGCGCGACGTGTGAATCCAGGTATGATCCGATGCATCATACATCCTTGTCGTCCGCTGACGTGCCGCTCGCCAGGATCGATGCCTTGTTCCTCGACAAGGCAACGCCAGCGAGCTGCTATCGCCTGGAAACGTATCGTTCTACGGGTTCCATCTCCGCGACCGCGCCTCAGCAACTCCGTTGCTACTTCATCACAAAGTGTCATTTCCTTGCTCAGCCCCCGCCATCATCCCGCACGGATGGGCGTACCGACATCCGCTCCGTTTCTGATCCGGTCTTTCTTGAAAAGGCCACTGAAAATACCCTCGAGATCTACCAGAGGATCATGTGGCAGGTCGAAAGCCGCTATGGCCCTGTCATGGAGGTCTTCGAGGTCGAGGGTTCTCACGAGAGGCGTCTCGTCATCGGCTACAAGATGGGCGGAACATCTCGGTTCTTTAGGTGTGTTCTTACCTTGACCCGTGCGCTCGATGCTCACCAATCCTCGTACAGCGCTCTTTCTAACCTTTACCATTACTACCAACTCTACTCGGCCCGCAAGTATGTCGAACAGTTCTCGAACGGCATCACGATCATATCCCTCTATCTCAACCCCGTGCCCAATTCGACTGCTGCCCCGATCGAGAGCTCGATCTTCCAAGTGATGAAAGAGGCCTCGCTGCTCTACTGCCTTCCTGATAACCCCTTCTTCCTTGAACCTGAAGACTCGCACCACGCCGTTCAGGAAGCTACTTATGCTTGTAGGTCTCTCTTCGAATCGTCTCGGTACCGGTCTGACCGCTCGTATGATAGACTGTGGTTGGGTCTTTGCACAGCATTTCTGCAACCGCCTTGGGCCCGCATACCTCCATTTGAGGAATGTCCTGGACGAGTCGAACCCCCTTCATGCAGAAGTCCTCGACGATATCAAGAGGCGGTTCAGAGAAGAGACCTTTACGCGTGAGAGCATTGCTCAAGTCATCCATGCCCACTCTGAACTAGTGGGTGTTCCGAGACTGACCGCAGGAAGCGCTCTAAATCGTTCTAGATACACCTGCTTTACGTAAACTTTGCTATGGTCCACTACCCAGCCGTTGATGACGAATCGCTCAAGTAGGTCTGCTCCCGGAATCTTTGAGCGTTTTCATGACCACGCATGTTCAGGCCTACGCTATCATACCAGCGGTTACAGACTACCCAGCCTCTCACAGACGAGGAGCTGTATGACAAGATTAGACGCTCAGTACCCAGCAAACAGGATTTACAGGTTCTGGAAAGCTTCCTGATTTTCAACAAGTACGCCGTCGTTCTGTGCACAGCATGAAAATTACTGATCGCTGTGCTTGTTAGGCATATTCTCAAGACCAACTTCTATCAACCAACCAAGGTCGCTCTTTCGTTCCGCCTTGCGCCAGACTTCCTGCCAGAAATAGAATACCCGAAGAAGCCGTTTGGCATGTTCTTTGTCATCGGAAACGAGTTCCGTGGTTTCCACATTCGCTTTAGAGATGTCGCTCGCGGCGGCATCCGTATCGTTAGGTCTAGAAACAAGGAGTGAGTCTGGCGGTCAAAGTCTGGCCACATTGCCCTGATTTTCTCTGTAGGAACTACTCTATCAATCAGAGGATGCTGTTTGACGAAAACTATGGGCTAGCTTCCACGCAGTCACTGAAGAATAAAGATATCCCGGAAGGAGGTGCCAAGGGAACTATCTTACCCTCGTGAGTCGTTTGCACTTGCTCCTGTGACAGTAGGTAAGTGACGTCACCATGCAGCCTCGGAGCTAGCCCAAGGCTCTGTTTCGAGAAATACGTAGATGTGAGTTACTCGCCTTTGCCATGGCATGTCCGCTAACGAACCGTTGTAGGCCATCGTAGATTTGTTGATACCTGGGCAGACTCCCGGAATCAAGGAACGTCTGGCCGACCTTTACGGTAAACCAGAACTGCTATTCTTTGGACCTGATGGTTCGTCTTCTTCTCCTCGTTTATGGGCTGCAGTGACGAGTTGTCCTTACAGAGGGTACCGCGGATATGATGGACTGGGCTGCATGTAAGCGCGTAATTCCCAAAGTGCATGAAGCAACTCTGATCTTTGCCCCAGTGCACGCACGTCATCGTGGCGCAGAAAAGTGGTGGAAGTCGTTTACCACTGGCAAGAGCGCTGAGCTCCTCGGTGGTGTGCCTCATGACACGTATGGGATGACCTCGCTGTCGATCCGACAGTACGTGCTAGGTATCTACAAGCAGCTCGGTCTCAGGGAGAAGGACGTGACCAAGGTGCAGACCGGTGGGCCTGGTGAGCAACCTCGTACTGTTCTAGGCATATTGGGATTCATCTCTGGTTGGCAGATGGTGATCTTGGCTCGAGTGCGTATGCGCGTTCACCTTACGATCCTCCCCTGACGAAAAAGCGCAGACGAAATCTTGCTCAGTTCGGATAAGACTATTGCAGTCATTGATGGCAGTGGTGTTCTTGCAGATCCTGCCGGTATTAACCGTGAAGAGCTCGTACGCCTTGCCAAGCAGAGGGTGCCTGTCGCCAACTTCGACAAATCCAAACTGAGCAAGGACGGATACCTTGTCAAGGTCGAGGAACACGATATCAAGCTACCATGTACGTGACTGCCTGGACTCTCGTGCTGAGGTGTGCTGATGCAATCAACAATAGCTGGTGAAATCATTCTCGATGGTACAGACTTCAGAAATGGAGCACACTTCAGGTTCAAGGCCGACCTGTTCGTGCCTTGTGGTGGACGTCCCGAGGCCGTCAATATATCCAACGTTGCCGCGCTGTGTGATACGGAGGGCAAGCCTCACTTCAAGTACATCGTCGAGGGTGCAAACCTGTTCTTGACACAACAAGCGCGGCTGTACTTGGAGAAACGCAAGATTGTCCTGTTCAAGGATTCCAGCGCGAACAAGGGCAAGTTGTTTCTCCACTGGTTCGGCTATCATCCAACCCATTTTCAGGTGGTGTGACAAGTTCGTCACTCGAAGTTCTTGCCGGCCTCGCGCTGTCGACGCAGGAATATCTGGATCATATGATCTTCAAGGACGGAAAGCCTTCCGAGTTCTACAAGAGCTATGTCAAGGATATTCAAGCCAAGATCACGGAGAACGCGGCTGCCGAATTCCAGTGCATCTGGCGTGAGCACGCTCGTCTTCAAGGCGCAAAGCCGCGAACCCAGATCTCCGACGAGCTCTCGAGTTCACTCAACAATCTCCAGGCCGAGCTTGAAAGTTCGGACCTGTTCGACGATTTGCCAAGTAGGAGGGGCGTCATCCGCAAAGCCATCCCGAAGACATTGGTCGACCAGGTCGGCCTGGACGCACTGCTTGAGAGGCTTCCAGAGCCCTACCAACGCGCCCTGTTCTCCAGCTGGGTCTCCTCGCACTTTGTACGTTTTTTTTTCGTGACGTCGTTGACGTACTCTGATCACTTTATTTCTAGATCTACAAATACGGTGTGAATGGTTCTAGCGTCGACTTTTTCCACTTTGCTCGGGATCTTGCGAACTAGACTTGGCATATCATGTTTACCTTGCACATCACACACCATGTACGCATAGAACTTGAGATGGGCCAAAAAGCAAGGCGAACGAACCTTGTACGAGTGATTCTCTATGTGGTCACTGAGCGGCTATCTGAACGAATATAATATGAATACTGGTACTACAGACCCTCGTCGTACAATTTGCGCGTCAAAGCGACATAGAATCGCTCCAAGTCGAACTTGGCCATCTTCTCGGGCGGAAGCGTTTCTTTGGAAGGCGAAGCATTGGCTGACGTAGGCACATGTTCCACGATCCAATCGAACACCGCAGAGAGCTTGTCCGTAGACGCCTTGACGACAGGATCGTTGCGACCGTCTCGCACGATCCGTCCCGCCTCATCTGTCGTCGACGAAACGGTAGCCTGGGCGAGTTCGAGCCCCTCTGAGGTGCCCTTGTCTTGCCTTCTCCACGCACCGATGAACCTAGACCAGTCTCCCAACGCCCAGCCCTCTCCAGCGACGCGATTCGTGATGTTGCCTATCCCTGGCGGCAGATCGACGTTCATCTCCATCCGTCCTGCGCCCCTGATTTCCCAATGATCGCAGCCTTCCAAGATGCCCAGAAACTCGCCCCATCGCGCGCTCTGGACGGTCACGAGCCCATCGTTTCCCCACTCGTCTTCTAGTCCCCATGGCGGGATGGACGAGGGGTATGGGGACGTAGACGTGGCTTCAGCTGCCGCTTTCAGACGTTCCTTCGCCTTTCTCTCAGCGTCGTCGAGGACCATTTTCGGAAACCAGAGGGGATGCCAGATGCTCATGTCGACGACGCGGGACGCCACGCTATAGTACTTGACACGAGGGTCGTCTGGCGTCGATGGGTTGAATGTGTCGTTGAGATACGATGTCGTCAGGTTTGCATACGCGGGCGAGTCGAAGAGGGAAAGGAGAAGGGTGGTAAACGAGGAAGGGAGGGTAGAGAGCGGTAGGCGGAAGGTCGTTTCACGTTTCCCGGACTCGCCGCTCACGTCCGTGGACGGTGTCGGTTCCAGTTCGGGCTGGGTTTGTCGTTCGGGATCGCGTTGATGCGTGGGTTTATCTTGACGGCGTCCGAGACCGAGGTATTGCTGGTCGTGTTGATACCGTCTGTGTCCTTTCAAGGCACATGAAAGGAACGAGCTTACCGCACACCAATCCATGAAGGGGCTCCCACGGTGGGGCGTGCTTATGGAGGTCAACGATAGGGGTACGTACTCGGTTGGCTGAACGTGGGTGATCAAGTGTCGACAATCAAGTCCACCCATGGAATGGGCCATGAGATTGATGCCTCTACCACGCGCTCTTTGCTGAAGGATACGGTCAAGACTCTCCGCCCTCGACGCGATGGAACCGGTTCTTTAGGAGTATTTAACGCGTCAGTACACTAACGACAAGTTGTGAGGATCTTACGCGGGGACACCCGTGACGATAACCTCGGCACCAAGTTTATCCTTGAGGATTGACAACACTGACGACCAATAATGTAGGCGTAGACTGGGGAATGCCGCAGGACCCCTCACGTCAAATCCGTACAGTCCTGGGCAAATGTCAGGCAGTACGATAGTGACGACAGCGTGCATACCGTGGCAAAGGACGATAGGATACCGCGGTACTCTGGCGGGATCGAAGAGCGTGGGATTGTTTATTAAGCGAAGAATAGTCTCTTGAGGGGGCGGAGCTGGAGAACAGTGCTCACTGCCCGGGCGAGTCGGAGGAAGCGACGGGGTGGTGTCTGATTTGGCCTCAGAAGCGTGTTCACTATGCAAGTAATTTGGGGCGTTTTCGGTGCTGCACAATGGCCATCGGAGATCTAACGAGAGTGAGTTGGATGAATAGGCAGATATGAGCCAGGACCAGATGGAGAGGGAGCGGGATGTATTGACAACATAACTGTTGGTGAGAGAGAGGACGTCGACGAGACGGCGGAGGAGGTGGACGAGCTGGACGGGCAGCTTGTTCATTCTGGTACCACATTAACCGCTGAACATATCGCTTATGTAACCCGCGCGCTCTTGGCCTCATTCATTACTGATCGGCGGCTGACACCCAAGCACACAAACCTACCCATCGGAATAACCAGTCTTGCAGGTCCGTCGCCTCTTCAGCCATGAAGTTCTTCATTCCTTACCTCGCTTTTGCATCTCTTTGCATCTGTCCTGTTTTAGCCGGTCAGAATTACTCCAAATCACTAGACATTACGGGCGCTGGCTTTTACGACGAGTTCCTCTTCTACAATTCCGCAGACCCTACCCATGGCCGAGTGTACGCTTTGAATTTCCACTGTCTTCGTCGCATGTTCTAACCGATCATTCCTGCTTCTCTTCCCGTAGCGATTACGTCGATAAGCAGACCGCGCAGCGGTATAATCTTACCTATACAACCAATGACTCTTTTGTCTTGCGTGCTGACCACAACACGTATCTCATGCCGTCTGATCCTGGCAGAAAATCAGTCCGTGTCAAATCCCGTAGACAATTTTCAACGTTTGTCGCGATGTGTGTTGGCGAGGCTCTTCGTCGCATTCTTTTAATCATATCTCCCCAGTTTTGACCTACAGCATATGCCAGAAGGATGCGGGTGAGCGATTAAAAGTCAATATCGCCCTGCGCTCCCTCATGTCTGATGGCCACACTCAGAACTTGGCCGGCCGTATGGACTGTGAGCTCCTGTTTGTTTCAACGGTGATATCACAACAACAAATCAATCTCGCTCGCAGGTAGGAGACGACTGGCCAAATAAGGTCGGTCTGCTTTTGGACCTTTCGTTTCTCCCGTGGAGTGTCACGCAACATAGGGCGAAATCGATATCCTTGAGGGGGTGAATAATATGGGATCCAACACGGCCACCCTGCACACGGGATCCAGTGAGAAGTTCACCTCGCATCCTGTCTTTCTCGTTCAACTCTCCTAACAGATTGTAGCATGTCGTCGTCGCGTTACATGACTGGGTTTGCGCCAACGACGTCTGCCCTCTTTTCGGTCGCTCACGATTTCCTAGTCGGTCCAACGGCAATAATTGCGCAGCATACGAGACAGCAAACCAGGGCTGCGGCGTCCAATTTTCAGACCCGGCGAGCTTTGGGCCACGATTCAACGACAATTCAGGCGGATGGTATAACTGTGTTTTCCTTAGCTGTATTGTTGCTGACTTCTACAATGTGTAGGTATGCTGTCGAACGCACCAGCCGCGAAATTAATATCTACTTCTGGCATCGCAAGGACAATTCTGTTCCTACACAAGTCAAACAGTCCCATGACGTTATTGAACCAGAAACATGGGTGCGTGCTTCCGGGGACAGATGCCCTGTACTTGTTGTTCCAGGCTTCTGACGACGTCTTTGCAGGGTCAACCTTCTGCTACTTGGTTGGATGACATGTGTGGATTTGAGAAACACTTTGGGCCCCATAACATCATCATCAACCTCACGTTTTGTACGGCTCGCCCTTGCTACTCGAGCGATTATTACACAGTCACTAACGTTACGCTACTTCAGGCGGCGACTGGGCCGGTGCACAATACAAGAATTCCGGTTGTCCTGACACGTGTGAAAGTCAGTCTGGAAGTGTTATGCGATCCTGCTAGTACTTATCTCTCCACTGCAGACTATGTAAACACGAACCCAGGCAGCTTTTACAATGCGTACTTCGACTTTGCGGCCATTAGGATATACACGTAGGGGGCTGCGATCTGGGACAAATACATGGGTAAATACTGGCGGGTTCAATACCATAATTAAGCGCTTCTTTGCAAACCAACATAGAATCTTTCAGAGTGGAGAGGTTGCGGAAGAAGAAAATATCGACAATAGGTTGGATTTTGATATCGGTGTAAGGCAAATAATTTGGTCTTCCGACTCGGAGCGATTTCCACCGCCAATCAAGAACCCGACGCGTGTGGTACATCACCAGTGCAGCCAAGTCCCTGGAATAGTTTTTCGCATTTCCGAGCCCGCTTAATGCGTGCACATGTTCTCTGAATAGCAAGCGTGCGGCGCGGTGACCTGCTTTGTCCTAGATTATACTCAGTAATCTCTAAAGCAACCCTCTCTAGTCTTGTGACATAGCGTATCACAGCCGATCCACGTCGAGAGTTTGAGTCTTCAATAACACGACTGACCGCCGCGGGATAGGATACACGCGGGCATTCGTGACTGCAACACGATCGATCCCAGGGCTATTCAGGTCGTTGAGCTACCGGTAGTAAGCGCATTGAGAGAGGAGGGCTTGACAGCCTCCTGGATAGATTTCTTGCTATGTCGGTAGACATTGATGGACTTGGTGTGGACAGCCTCCTTGGAGGCTCAGCGTGTGGCCGAAGTGATCGTACTCTTGAGGAACCCTTTTTCCGTGCTTTATAGCTTGAAACAGCGTGGTACAGCTTTTGGATGTTAGTCAAACCCGGACTACATAGTACTATGGCAATATTGCAGCGACTCGCGGCGCCACCTGATCGAAATGGCAGGTCAGCTGACTCGGTGTTACTGCTTCCGTCAAGACTCTGATGTCCCGCAAAAAGGCAATCCTATCAGCACACGACGAAGGATTAGCTGTTAGGCCACGAACATCTACAAACGACGACGTGCGTCCCCGACGACAGGCAAAAGAACGGCTGCCAACTTCGGTCCTGGAAGAACTTTGGTCAATCTGGAGGGCCGACCCACGCGTACCCTCGATTAGGTCCCGGCGATCATGGGCAACCTCCCGCAACGCGAATCCCCGCTTAGTCGACAGCTGGTTCTCCCGCAGGAGAACGTGTGCGAAAAGGGCGGGACAACCGATATCGGACGAATCGTATGACCTCTCACTTGACCCGCCGATTGTCCCGGAACAAAGAGAGTCCACAATTCCTATTGAGCCTGAACTCGAAAGCGTTTTTGATTTACCCTCCGATGACACGCTAGTACTGGTCTATCCTCCTGACGATAGCAACTTGAACGACATGGAAGCTTCTTCCGATACTGTTTTCGAAGACGCGTCCGTGGGACCAAAAAGAGCCGAAAACCCTGCATACGAGGAGGTCCTTCACCAAACTTGCCTTGAAGATCGCGAACGTTCTCGGTCAGAACCAAAGCCGAGGTTTGATGCAAACACTCCTCATGCCTGTCATTGATTTTTTTTTGCTGTTAGCTCCGCTGACGCTGATGTAGCAAAAGGTTGCCGTGACAAGGACGCCTCGTTCGGGAATTCGTCTTTCCCCGTCTGCAACCAAGGCCTCGGGAAGCAGTCTGATATCCCGTGTCTACTTTGCTCAACGAAGTCAGTCCAAGGTGATACGAGACTCTCCAAACGGATATGCATATATGCATGCTCTAACACACAGGCACCCCAGACGAGGTCCTGTCCGTCCCATATCCGCACCTCGACTTCTCTCCCGGCACACTTTCCGAGCTGTCTGCTATTCCATTCTTATTTCGCACACCGCGGACAGTGCTGCCCGACGATCCCCTCGACCACCGAACCGTAAACGATTGGACGACCATCGAGGAGGTGTTAGATCGTCTTGTAAATGATGGGAAGCTCGATTTTTCTTTTCTTGATGTCCCACATCTCGCCTGCCTGGAGTTACTTGATTAAGTTCAATGTCGCGATTGCTTGCTTTTTGTGAATGCCATGTTGCCGTATTGCTCAGCCGTGTCGTATCCCACAGATCTGTCTGAAATGTGTGCGAGTGACTTTTGTTTCGCTCCATGGGAAATCTTGAGGCCTAGAGGTCCTATCGGCCCCTGAAGGCCTGACTTCTCGCATTACACATCAACAAGATCAGTGCTTATACCAAGTCCTCAGCTATCCGTGTCAGTTATCTAGAGGTATCTCATCCAAAAGGAACCTTCTTAGTCGTTCCCAGGACGGCCAAATATGGCCTCGTTGGACCGCGTCAGAAAACTCTACACGGAGATCACAAGCCTGTCAAGATTTTTGGGCCAGTGGTTAAGCTGATGTACAGCTAGACACAGCCTGCCAGGAGGCACAGTCCATAATAGGCCTTGTGTGCTTTTGAGCATCATCGCCCGTCCGTCCGCTAAACTCACCGTCATCGCGCAATGACTCATGTTACGACGAACCTTGGAGGGACGGCATCTACCGTCATCGTCGGTAAAGTTGGCGTAAGTCCCCTTCCATAGATTCGGTTTCGCTGATTGACTTTGCTCCCTTTTCACAGCACGGCCTCATGTCCATGACGTGTGTAGCGCACGCTCAGACTTTACCATTGTATCTCGCTGAGAAGACTCTAGATGGAAACCAAATCCTGTCCCAGACGAACAATGCTTCGAGGCTATTAAGGCGGGTATCGATGCGTTGCCAGCCGGTGCCAAGATGTTCCTCATCGGAGGTGAGCACACTACTGGAGCCTGTGTGCCAGTGATTAGCTGGATCCTTGCTCTGCAGGAGAGTTCTACGGCCACAACCTATCCACTACTAACCTCGAGATGATCGCTCGGTTCTTTGAGAAGTATCCAGGGTATGTCGACAGAACGTTCCTATCCATTAAAGTGGGACCGAAACGCTGAGGTTCTCCGCACACGCTGACGATCATTAATCCTTCTAGGGAGGGCTCAAAATTGGCGGCTCCCTTGAACCAGATTGCTCGTAAGCTCGTTACATCCCCACCGCAATAGTTTCTCTACCAGTTTTCGCTGTCTAGGCCAGAGAACTTGGTAAGGAGCGTTAACACGGTCAACGAAAAGTTAAGAGGAACTAAACGACTCGACTTGTATCAATGTGCCCGCGTGGATCCCAACGTGCCCGTGGAAGAATCCATAGCGGCCCTTGCGGAGCTCAAGAGCCAAGGAAAACTGGACCACATCGGGATGTCTGAATGCAGCGCGGAAACGCTGCGTCGGGGACACAAGGTCGGCACGGTAATTCGGCTGTCGTTCTGGCAGCCAAACCAGATTTCTTCGTAGATTCACTCCATCAGCGTTGTGGAAATCGAAGTCAGTCCTCTCTCGTACGAACCGCAAGCACGAGAGGGTAGGCTAGACACAGTTAGGGTTAGGCGCATACTGATCATACATCTAGTCATCGCCGCTGCGAAAGAGCTGGGGATTACAGTTGCTACTTACTCGTGGGTTGCCTTCTTGTGTTCTGTGCGGGTCTTCACCTTGTTCCCACAGACCACTTGGGAGGGGCTTCTTGACAGGACAGATCAAGAAAATGGAAGATTTGCCTGGTATGCAGTATCGTACCCCCATTGGAAGGAATTATAACTAAACGATTGACCGCGGCGTAGCGGATGATTTTCGCCGACACTTTCCCCGCTTCCAAGAAGAAGTAGGCTTCACTATGTTATTCAGACTGTCGGCTTTAACAAAAAACTATGTCCTCAGAACTTGCAGCATAACTTTGCCATAGTGGATTCCTTGACTGAGATTGCCAAGAGGAGGAACATCACGGTGACACAGCTTTGCATCGGTTGGGTCAGCTCACTTGGCCCGCACGTTATTCCGATTCCCGGATCTTCGTATGGCATGCTGTCCCCCCACGTAATTCACTCGACTGATTGGTATGCCTTCAGACTTGCTGAGCGTACGCTTGAGAATTGTTCGGGAGCCGATGTCGCGTTCACAGAGGCAGAGTTGCAGGAGGTTAATCAATTAATTGAGAAGGCCGAGGTGAAGGGTACCAGATACCCTTCTTTCGCAAAGGACCTTTGGGCGTGAGGGTCTCTGGGTATCAACTGAACAAATACTCCGCATTTGTATCGAGCCCTGAAGAAGGGTGTAAAGCTCTCGAATAAAGCAAGGCGGGATGCCAAAATATCGCCATTGCGGCCAAACATACCAGCGGATGCTAAGTAAATGCTATGTACATGACCGCTCTCAGCGACAACACGGACCGAGGAAGGCGTCCGGGATGACCCCCGGGCCGAAACCTGGTGTTCCGCAACTCATCAGGCGGAAGACCCTCCGAGGGGAGGAATGGTAGCTCCCGAATTCTCCATCACTGAACCTACCGAGCGCATCAGGTTCAATTGTCAAGACTCACAATTACAACAAGAGGCCGCTCACCTGCGGCAGCAGTGAATGCATTTTCAGGTCTGCGTGCCTCATCAGTCACTTTCTCTTCACCATCTGCAGCGTCAAATTGTCGATATACGTTTGTAGCGTGGCGTTCTCGGCAGTGAGTCTCTCGATGTCTGCCTGAACGCTATGTGCACGCGACACGAGGGCTACGAACCAAAACGATTGTTTCATATCACACCGAATTAGGAACGCCCTGTTGAGCGCATGACCCACCTCTGAGATCACTCTGTGCGGCGGAGATGTCTCTATAGACAGTATCAGAAGGCGCTCTTTGTGCACAACGAGTAGGAGTGGAGAGGCCTACTTGAGTACCTGCTCTTTCTGGATCGCATCTTTGACTATGTCGCCCGATTCCGTTTTGGAGATTGCCCAAGCGGTACTCTCTTCGAAACCGTTGAGCACCATTACTGACTGTATCGCGCAAAGTCAACGGCCGGCTAGAGCCGTGGGACGGTTATAAGGTGGGGAAAAAAAAAAGTCCTCTCTGGCGGGGAGTCGAACCCCGCTCTCCCGCGGTCCTATGCAGCGGGTACATGACAGGCGGGTGTACTATCCGATATACTACCAGAGACGTTAACACAATCTCAATTTACTCTGAATACAGTGCTAATGGTCGTCAGCGAGGTACACCTCATAATCGTACGATTACTCTGCCTAAGAGCTGAAATCAAGATCTACTCGGAATATACTTTCTAGCCCAGCTGGAAGTGGCTTCGTTCGCATTTAACAGTGGATCCAATGGCTGAAGCTTCCAGCTGAGCTCGGTGGAATCCGACGGAGGATATATAGCCACCGCGGCCAACGACAGGTAGGTGTGATACGGATCTTGGAATATGTCATATATCAGCGACCCATCAAACGGAACGTTATCAGGACTTCTGACCAGGACGCTCCCCTGGCGCCTTCGAAATTCCGCCGAACTTGAATTGACAAGATGCTATGAATGTGGAGAGCGACCATTCACACACGAACTCCCACGCTCCAAGAATCTGATGCCATTTCAAAGGACAAGAGGACTAATGAGAAGATCTATCAACCTACCGATAGCGAAGCGCCACACCAAAAGCAATAGCAAGCGTCTCCTTCTTTGTTTGTCCGGCCGCAGTAACCACCCGATGCTACTTGATTTTGGGTCAGCCATCGTATGGTCTGTTTCCTTTCGCCGTCGGTAAGGCAGGGGCCCCTTCCAGCTAGAAAGACGGAGGCTAGTGCACAATATGTAGGGCCCCCTAAAATCATCAGAGCTAAGCATAAGAGTTTACAACATAATGTACCTGCAGCTTCGGCGAAAGGAACCTGGCCATATCCGCCTTCATAAGACTGGGGTAAGCATGAGTCAAGCTATTACGCGACTCAGGGAGACCATTCACTCTGCAAGCCATAATGAACTTCAAGGCAGGCTCGACCCGTACACCCGACCAATCGTCCAGCATGCTACTGATTGCAAAAGCACAGTAGGTAGTTCGTATGTCAGCATCTCCCCCATAGGGTTCAGAGGAAAAGCTGCAAAGTAACATCCTTAGTACTGGAGTCTGCCCAGCAGTCCTAATCAACAGGTGCTGACCTCCCATCTTCCTTCTGGCAAGCTCGCAAGAATTTGATGATCCCAGGACGATCTAACTTAGAGAAGTCATCGCGAAGTATTGCGAGTGATAACAATGCGGTGTATGTCACAATAACATGGGGAGAGTTCTCGGAGCTTTCGGAGTAGTTGTTCTGGAAAGCTTGTCAGAGGATCTTCGTTCGGAATCACGAGGAAAGTAGTTAATTACGAGCCCTGTATCTGTTGTCATGTAATTGCTTGGTCTGAAACCGGTGCCACAGGGCCCCTCTGGGGGATGTTATCAATTTCTCAAGGCTAATACCAGCAGTATAGATAGAGTTCCTTACGGGTCTGCTGCTCCCATACCCACTGCCGCCAATCCTCCCATCCTCGTGTGTTCGTACTTTCGTTTGCAAACTGGCCTGTCAAGTCCAATGAACCCAGACAGTAGAAAGCCAAAGCCAGTCTATCGCATGGTTATTACGAAAGGTTCCTAACAACATCACCAACGAACGCCACACTTTGATGCATCGATGTCGACCTGGGAGCCTGGTAACCCATGTATACACCTTTTACAATGTGTTGCGTGTGCGCCTGTCGTCAAGCGAGGCAGTGGGTCCATTACGACGCCAAGTATAGTGGTAACGGTGGACGATGTTCGAAAGCTTGATCAGACCCGGAGCTGAAACTCACTGAATGGAACACGAGCCGCGGAGTTGAGCAACATCCACAGCCATGCATCACAATCAGGCTCAGGCTCGGCCTCTAGGTCAGTCACGGTAAGCCAACCCGTCGGTGATATTGACCATCAAGGCTCGCTTGGATGAGGAAAAAAATAAACAACCAGTGAAGGAAGGTTCCATTCGTGATTGGTGACGAGACTCGTTTCATATTGCTGCTTCGCGCTGGTTGTTATATTCAAGCACTGGTAGGCCTCTTCCTCATTCGTACGGAAAGTTGTCGCTTCATCTCTACCCATCATCAGCACACAGCCTCTACGTGTTACCATGGGACTCATTTCATCTGAACAGCGGTTCCCTAAGTCAGAACGGCGGGCAACAAGAGGCACGGTACGGCGCTTGCAGTGCGTCGTGAACCTATAACCTTGGTGATCGATCAGATGGGCTTCAGCAGACGGATTGTGCAGTGTGAGAACGCTATTCGCATGGTTCATGTGATACTAAACACCTAAGGGAACAGTTGGCCGACCACGCTAGGAAAACAGTATCCAAAAATAATCCATCTACGAGGCTCGCAAGCTGAATGCGGACGACCGCGCCCTATGTCAAATGCTTTTTGGCGAATGATGGTTTGGTCGTGCCCGTCATTGGGGTTCGAGGAGCAACTCTTGGATCCATAGATTCTGTTAGCAATCTTCCTTGCCGTGGCTAACGTCATGTGCCAAACCCGGTCGGTTGCTCAGCTCCAGGTTTCCAACGATCCTCCGTTGTCTGTATCGCCCTGGGTGGTGCCCGCTTAAGTGACGCATGTTACGAGAAGCGGTGGTGTCCGGGCGCCTTCTAATCGCCACATCTAACATCAATGATATGGAGAAATCCTCTCTGAAGCATCGCACGTATTTTATTTTGGTACTGAAACCTTGGTTGAGCACATGCCAGTAAGCGGTGAATTGTTTGGGTGACATAGCAACTAATTGCAACATTGTAGCCGTTTATCCGTGGCCCGCTTCTCCAACGTATAAATACCAACCTCTTACTCCCATTTCACCAGCCCTCTTTCCACTTCGTTCGGCTCACAGGTACTGGCTAGTGAGTCGATTTACCCGTCTCGCGTCGACCTGCTCACAGTCTGCTTTCTACTAGCCTTTTCTGTATTCTTCAACCGACATCAGCTTCCCTTGACGGGCCTGATAACGCTCTCATTGATCAATCCACTTTGTTGATTATAACGACTCTGCAAGATGCGTTCTCGTGCTGTTCTATCCATGGCTTTTGTCGCTGCTGCTGTCGTTCCGGTCATGTCTGCTCCCGTTGCCGGAGGCCAAGTGATTCCGCTGGATCAAGGCGTGCCCTTGAATCAAACCGCGCCCTTGAATCAGACAGCCCAGGTCAATCAGGCTGATGCTAATTTAATCGTTGAATTCTTGTCGTAAGCTGAATTTACCTAGTCTACAACTCCTTGATGGATCACCATGACCCAATACAGGACGCTTAGCGAGGAGCAGTTGCAGGATTTATCGGTTATCCTTCAGGACACGATGGATGACAGCCATCACACGAACTCTTCGTCCATGCCGGCAACGATGACCAAGTAAGTCCAATCGACCGATACGCTGTCCAGTGATAACCGTAATTGATGACCGTATTTCGCGCAGCTCCACCCAACACGACCCCAACCAACCAGAGAAGCGACAACTTGGCGACCTGCTCGGTATTCTCTTTAAAAATGGTGCCAAAGGAGGGGCTAAAGTTGGGTTAGTGCTACTTATGCACCTTTGAGATGGGGGAAACTAACGGTTGTCTGCGTGCAGTAAGGACATCGCCGAGTCAGCAATCAAGTCGGCTGCCAAGCGGACTGTCGCTCACGCTCCGCTCTCAATTCCGACTCCTGTCATCCACTTCACTGAACACGAGCTGGACCACAAGCCAAACCAGCGAGAGAAGCGTCAATTAGGCGATATCCTTGGAATTCTCTTCAAAAATGGTGCTAAAGCAGGGGCTAAGATTGGGTTAGTCTCATTTGTGCACCTTTGAGATGTGACAGTTGATGTTCCCTTCGGTTATGCAGAAAGGACGCTGCCGAGTCAGCAATCAAATCGGCTGCCAAGCGGACTGTCGCTCACGCTCCGCTTTCAAACCCGACCCCTGTCGCCTCCTTCACTGGACACAAAGTGCACCATAAGGAGCAGGAAGGGAAGCGCCAACTAGACGACATCCTTGGAGTTCTCCTGAAAAACGGTGCAGAAGGAGGGGTTAAAGTTGGGTTAGTCCCACTTGCCGATATGCCTTTGAGATGTGACAATGATGTTCCCTTCGATCATGCAGAAAGGATGCCGCTGAGTCAGCCCTCAAGCAGGCCTTCAAGAGGGCGCCCACTTCCACTCCGAGCACAGAGAGAGAGTCGTGGACCCCCCCTCCGATCCCTACCCCACCCCCGGTCCCCTCCTGCTGGTATACTAGAAGCTGTGGACGTGCAGAGGATCTCGACTGAGCGTAATCACATAAATATGCAAAGGATGCTTTGATGCCGAATACAGACGAAATGGAATACCTATGTTTTATGATCTTAACCAGTGCGTGTGCAAGTGAATTACTGCTGCAATGCGGAGTATGATGCGGCATGAACGACCCGAAACACTTAGTGACGATGGCTCACATGAACTGGGTCAGGATTTTCCTTGTGCAAATTGTCACGTACGTTGCGCGGACGACTCAAAGTCGATATTATTTCCCGTTGCATTGAGACACCTCACGCTGGCATTAAAACAGCACTCCAACATGAAAGTCAAGAGTACCAACTTGAATGCTAGCCCATAACTCGTTTACAACATCATCCCAACGATTCCAGTTGCATACCTCACGGCCGGTGTGACTCGGACATATCCATTACCCACTGCCTCGCCCTAGTGCAGAAGGGATACTCCGGGAGGGGTACGATTCTTGCAACAAAAGCGGCGATGGCCGACCGTCGTGTGTCGAGCGCAAGGGCAGTCCGGGACACATCTAAAGAAGTAGTAGCACACTGTCTGGCGCGATCCTACCCAGCATGTTCCTGTCTCGATCCGTATTTATGAGGAGACCTTGCAAATGA
The DNA here is from genome assembly GCA_038089155.1 of Nevesoporus exiguus. Lineage (NCBI taxonomy): Eukaryota > Fungi > Basidiomycota > Agaricomycetes > Boletales > Boletaceae > Nevesoporus > Nevesoporus exiguus. Next base: position 41,568 of record JBBPKI010000033.1, read on the forward strand.
GGCCATGCAGCTGCCAACGTGAGCAGTTTGCTGTCCGTCAAGTCGACTCTCCACGTGGTGTCAAGCTGCATGCATCGGAGATTGCGGAATATCGTGCACGGCTGCAGGTCTTCCAATCCGAATACAGGCTTGTTCTCGGCTGGGACATACGCCCGGCTCGAACTTTGGACCAACTGCAGACACTACATAGTGTGACCAATACCGGATGTTCGAACACCAGCCGGGAAGGAGTAGAGGTCCCGTTTGGAAGGGCAGTTGTTAATGAAAGCTCCACGGTGGTGGACAACTAGTTAGGGGCGGTAAATGTAAGAACGTAATTTGAAGTCGTGCAAGTTGGAGAAAACAACGGGGGATCTCATCTAGCAATGAGCGACTTATTGTAAAGCTCAGTCGAGTCAATGGCATGCGAGAGAGATATACAAGAGTGTTTAGGTCTAGGAAGACTTGAGGGCAAACCGCAGTATGGAGATCTTTCCGCAGGCAAATAAAATTGGGGTTAATTGTTTTCGAGTCGATGCGCGTGGAAGGACCCATCTGAACGTCCAGTCTCGTGAGGTTTGAGTAGATCTCGACAAGCGAGTTTATAGAATTCTCGAGAAAACGTTGACCGTGCAACCGGACACTGAGAGAAGAAAGGGCAGGAAAAAGCAGAGGTATGGCTTCATATGGATAACCGAAATGGAGACGGCGGAGGCTCAGGAAGAGTAATTCAGTGGTGGGAGGGTTCGAGAGTATGCTGATCGATTTCAGGTCGAGATTACCGCCACTCCATCCGTGCGAGCAATCTGTGAAATGAATGCTTGGGGAAGAATGCTCACATCCAGACGAAATCTAATGGATGCCTAGAAGAAGCCTTCATACCTTGCGCAGGACCATGGTGATGCTTCTGGAATACGCCGCGCTAGCTGGGATAAATCGCTCAGCTCTTTCTAAAGCACGTCGAGCGCTAGTTCTTTGAATGCACGGCACGATCTCGCCAGGGCTACGAGAGTACCAGTGGAATTCTGTCTCGGTTCGTCGATTGGATACGAATAAGCAATGATATTGAGGAGGATTTCATGGGCCTCAGAGGTGGGATGCATCCTATGACAGAGCTGAACTGAATGAGGCTCGAAGCGGACTGTGATGGCGTTGAATCGTGGCGGTACAGACAACCAGCATATTCCACATAGTAGATGGTATTAACCTAGGCATCAATGCCTCACGCCTCAGGAAACTCGCGTATGGTCATCATCGTGAAACGAAATAGCAAGGTCAGCGTACTGTGACCACACCTCTCTGTGACTTGTCACCACACTCTTCCTTCGAATCGAATCGAGCGGGTCCGATGACCCGTGTTAACCGACCAAGTGTCAGTGGAACTCGGTCGCAATGAATACGTTCCAAATATCAGTGCATACTAACAGTAAAGTTACCTAGTTTCGCGTAGACGCTAGTAATCCGAGTTTCAAACCTCGGCCTCAGTCTTCGTCGTGATGGAAGTGCATGTCGTGTTTGATCGGGTTTCACGAATTCACGAATTCATGATGTCTCTGACGAGTACACGTCGGAATCAGAAACATGCTCCAAGCACTGAGGTCCTGCTTCGTGTTCTCGTAGTCGAGAGAGACTTGCACCAGTGACGTGGCTCGGGGCGGTCGCAATGGTCGGCGGAGTATCCAAGACTTGCATGGGTGAAGGAGAACTGCAAATGTATTGATCGAGTCGAGATCAAGGATATCGCGATGGGGCCAGACCAGCTGAAGCGTAAGGCGTTAATCGTCGTCTTCCATGTCGAGATCGCCTTCGACCCCAACGCCCTCCCCAAAGTCATCAAACACGACAGCCTCTGCGTCGTGTTCCCATCCTTGCTCCACCTCGTGCGCGTCGACCGTCTCGATAAAGGAGGGTCCGTCCATTGAAGATGTGTTCTGGGCGGGGGCTGTGGCCGCGGAAGCGGACAGGGACTTTGAGACAATGCCAAGGATTTCTTCCATGCGGTCCCCAAGGCGATCCTCGAGTTCTTCGACTATCTATGAGGGGACATGATGAACGGACGACGTGCTGTCGACTTGAGAGGAGACACACGACATAGAGCTCGACGGGTTCTGTTGGGGCGAGATTGACGACCTGGAGCTTCTCCGCTTTGGTGAGGGAGAAGGGAGCGAGGTCGCGAACGAGCTGAGATATGGCATGATCGGACTGTTTGGACGTGGGCTGATACTCTGCGGAGAGGTACTGAATCGTCTGTTCGTGCGTCAGAAAGAGGGATTCTTGGGCTGGGGCAGGGGCTCACTTCAAGCTCGATGGTGCGCAGGTTCTCAGAGACCTCCTCCGAGTGTGGTTCGAGGGATGGTTTCCCTGTCGCGTCCTCTTCCTTTTTGATGCGTATCGCGGTCTTTGCGCGTGCGAGGTGGTCAGCGTCGAGGTCGCGGAGGAGGGAGAGGACCTCGAAGTTGGAGAGGAGGGCGGAGCGGGGATGGACGAGCTGCATGTTAAGGTTAGGGTTAGAGGACCTGGCGCAGCAAACAGGCGACAACACCTCTCAGAAGAGTCCTCCAAAAAAACTAAAAGAAAGAAAGAAACATACCGTCGAACATGAACAGACCAGGTCCGTCTCCTCCTTCTCCTCCTCCCCCCCTTCCGTGCTCACCCTCCCTAGGTCAACCCCCGCAGCGCCCTCCGAGCCTCGTCCCACCCGCCAACCTCTCTTCCCAGTTCAGATCGCCCTATCCGACCTCCCAGTTCCCCCTCCAGCAGCGCTCCTACCCCGCACCCGCACTCCAACAACAAAACCCGCACCGCACACCCGCAGTACCACAGTCCCCATTCCTCCAGAGACAGCAGCCTCAACCTACCGCCTTCCCTTTCGTTGCCGGCGCAGGCATCCTTCCGCAGAATGGCGCCTCCTCTCTCCCACCCCATATGAGCCCAAATCCACCCGCAGCGACTCCAGCAGCCGCCCCATCCGCGTCGTCCGCTAGCGAAGTTGGATTCGATCCGAACGAGTTTCCCGCACTAGGATCGCTTGGTCAGACAAGCACCTCAAACACGTCGAACAATAACGGCCCCACTTCGCTCGCAAGCGCTGCTCTCGCATCGTCTGCGAACAATCCACCGGGCTCGAGTGCGACAAGTTATGCGATTCAGGCAGGCCAAGGCGGCTCGTCGGCAACAGCAGCAGGCCCGCAACCGAGAGATCTCGGCCCAGAAGACTTTCCTGCCTTGGGTGGTCAGCAGGCCCAGGCTCTGCCGTCCCAAAGCCAACCTCACTCTCAGAATCAACCGCAACCGTCAGATAATCACTCGCCGGCACACCCACCTGGATTAAACGGCTTCAGCGATCATCGCACGAATATGCTGGGCTCGTTGAACGGCACTCAACAACCGAACAGTAGCAATCTTCCCTCCTCGGCACTCTTGGGAGCACAACAATCAAGCACGCCTGGAATGCTCAATCTGCGGGGTATTCATCCCGGGTTCCCGAACCAGGGTGATGCCGAGAAACAGAGGGTAAGTGGTGGCGTCTCCCTTCATTCGTCCGTCTGCGCACATATCCTGCATCCACTCGCGCGCGACATGGCGACTTTGATTTCTGTCACGAGATACTCACAGATCCGCTAGCAAAACTATGCTTTGAAGCTCAATCAGGTGTCACATGCCGCATGGAACGCTCCTAATACCAATCTTCCACCCTCACAGCCGAACGGTTCAACACCCGTGGGTCAAACACAGTCGCAGTCGCAACCACAGTCTCAACCACTGGTGCAGGGCCAACTCCCGGGACAGCTACAGTCAACGCCAACCCAACCGTCTTCACAGGGACAACAGGTTCATACAAACAACAACCCGCAATCTCTGACACAACCATCACAGCAGCATCTCAACCCACCAGGCGTGCCACCACTCGGAGTCGGCCCGTATTCGTCCAACGGAAGCCATCCGCTACCTCACGCACAGCTGCACAGCTCACTTGCCCAAGCACAAAACCAGCCTCATCATCATCCACAGACGCCTGCTCAGCAGGTGCTCATTTCAGCTGCTGACCGATGGGGGCTGCTAGGGTTGCTGGCTTTGATAAAGAATGCTAGCGTCGACGCAGACGGTGGTCTGAGTAGCGTTGGTACGGACCTGGGCGCGGTGGGCCTCGACATGGGATACGAGGGGTGAGTCCCGGTTCTATAGAGTAAAGGGGAAATGTCGACCGTGTCATGCGAAGGAACCTGTATTCGACGTTCATAACCCCTTGGGCTGATCAATCGGCAGCACGGAGTGTCGAACCAGACTTTCATCTCCCCTCCTGTTATAACGTGCAGCCGCCGCCACCTGGGCCTAGTAAAGCAGGAGCGTTCAGTGACGAAACGTTGTTCTACATGTTCTACTCGAGCCCGAGGGATGCGCTACAAGAAATAGCTGCCCAGGAACTGTGAGTCGCGAATGACCCTGTCTGCACATTTACGTGCCCTGCTATCGAACTCGCCACTGATGCACTTGTCGAGCAGGTGGAATCGAAACTGGCGTTATCACAAGGAGCTCCGGATTTGGATAACTAAAGAAAGCGGCAGTGCACCGTCGACGAAGATTCCAGGGGGTGAAGCTGGTACTTACACATGGTGGGACCCTGAGTCGTGGACAAAGGAGCGAAAAGAGATGACAGTACGATACGCTGATCTGGAGGAAAAGAACGTCCCGGCGTTTGCCATGGGCCCAGGACTAGTACTCAACCAGGCGGCCCAAGCAACTCAAGGACAAGTCCCAGGTACGATAGGCTCGCAAGTATCGAATCAACCTGGAGTCCAGCCCAGGATACAGATGGCGGGCATTTGAGGTGTACCACTAGGCTTCTAATTTTGTTCTTCTCTTCAATCATCGTCTTCGTTTTGCGGCCATCTGTCTCCGTTTGGTGCGGATTCACCGGCACTGTCCACCCACGTATTTCTCACTCTGACGTTCTTCCTGCTTCATTGCCCCTGTTCTTGAAGTGAACGATGATTGTATCTGTACCTCTTAATTTGCTCACTCATTCCATTCTCGTCATCACCTCGATTCTGCACAATGTGATTCTTTCAAAGCTGGACAGTTTATTATGAAGCGGAAGAATGTCTTGTAAAGGCCAAGGTAATCGACGCCCTGCCTCGGCGAACCGACCAAGTTGTGTGGGAGTAACTCTCAAAGGACATGAGATCGAATCAAAGCAACAGATCGTCTCCGCCGCTCGTCGCTTCCCCACTCTTGACGGGCCCAAAGTTGCCGAACGCATTCCCTAGACCCGTGCCCGTCGCCGAAGCCGACGCCCCGCCGCCCGGTTTTTGAGTAGATGCCCAGATGCCTGCTTGCACCCGCTCCTTTTCGAGATCCTTGATCGATTTCCCGGCGGTCGTAGATTTAATGGCCGTGCTCGAGGACGGTGAGCCAAGTGACATGGACCACAGGTCCTCGAAGCCGGACAAGCCCTGGGCCGGGGCGGCACCCGAGGTCAGTGGCTTGGTTGGCGCGACTGTAGTAGAGGTCCGAGTGACGGGCGTAGACGCGGAGGTGGACGCGGGCGTGGCGGGCGAAAGTGGCTGCGACGACGTCCAGAGTGCGTTTTGCGCTGGGGAAGTCGAGGCTGTAAAAGTTTGAGACTGCCTGTTGAGCGCTCCAAGGGGTGCATTGAAGCCAGGCAGGGATGTTGCCCGCTGAGCTTGTGACGCTGCCGGTGCTGGGTTGACAGTGGATGCCGGAGGGTGAGACGCTGGCGATGAGGTGTTCAGCATCTCCATGAGCGTCGGCCGCGCTGCGGGTGGAGAAGCTGGAGAAGACGGGGAAGGTGCGGCTTGAAAGTCTGCAAAGTCATCGTCTGCTGTCAAGATGTCAGTATGTCGAGCGAATCGTAGGCGGGGCGGGAACTCAACCATCAAACCCGGTCAAGGAAGGTAATGCCTTGTTGGAATTGGTGGCGTTGTTGGCAGACGGTGCAGTATTGATAGGCTCGTCATCAAAGCCACCAAGGAGATCGACTTCTGGTTCCTTTGGCTGAGGAGCAGGCGGAGCAGACGTGGTCTGTGTACGTAAAGAGGAACCGACCGTTGCTGAGCGAGTAGGAGCGTTGCCCCGGGAGACAGAAGATCTCCGAGCGACAGTCTCGTCATCTCCGGCCGTGTACTCTTCGAAATCCCGCCGGCTACTGCTATCCCTGAAGCCTCCTGAACCCCCACCGGAATAATAATCTAACGATATTGATGAGCCAGGTCGAAGAAGAGGAGGATCAGGTATTTACCATCCCTTCCGCTCATTCTATCCCCGTAGTATCCACCGCTACCACCGAAACTGTCACTACCGAAGCCACCGTAGCGACTGCCTCCAGATGTGAAGCTCATCGGATCGTTACCAGTACCCACGTATTTTCCGCGATTAGCCTTCGCTTTACGCCTCTCCGTGCGGATAGTTTCCACATCTGACAAAAGCTCGACTAATTCACGAGCACGATTGCGGACTGACGGGAGTAAACTGCATGATAGGGCAGGGAGAAGTCAGGAAGAAGAGACGTACCATTCTGACCCTCGTCTTTTCCCTTGTCATCTATGTAATGGAAATTTCTGAGCATCTTGAGGGTGGAAATGTGGGAGCGCGCATCGTCGACAACACGCTCGCTGCCGTGCTTGATGAGATACTCGAGCAACTGCAAAGCCTTGAATACAACCATGAGTGAACGCGCATGTGGGTGTCAGGGCAGGATACCTTGTAGATTTGTCGCCATTGCCGAGCTTCCTTCTCCATGAACCGACCATAAATGCATGGCATTATTTCATTAAAAGTCTGGCTGCGAGCGGATCAGGACGTCTGTGGCGTCAGTGACATCAAAGACTTACAAGTTGAACGTCCTTTATTGGCGTCAGCATTTGAAAGCGAGGAGTGATAGTGGCAGCACGTACCCTTGTGCGATCTCCTGCATCAAGGTTGAACTTGCACCCCTTGGGATACGGGCGTGGACATGAGTGTCGCACGGAAGGCGTAGAAACGCACCAAGGTTCGTCGTTGGTTGCCTCTTTGACTTTGGCTTCCATCTCGCTAATGTTGAGGACGGCATTCTTCGCCTGCGGAAGGTGAGAAGCGAGCCCAGACGAAGTAGACGGATGGTATACCTGGTTATACATGGCCCTTATGTCGTACAAGGACATGCCCGAGAGGGTATTTGCGAGCGAGTCCAAGCGGTCCATGGTGGGCGACGTTGAGCGTGTTGAGCAGAGACGGACATAACCTAGTTATTTGCGACCCCCAACGGAGAGGTCGACTCGTGTAGTATGCCTTCCTCCCCAGAGAGGCGTGTCTGGCTTGAGTTCTTCCCAGCTCGAGCCCACGCGGCCTCTGCAGTGCTGCCTGGCCCACGACTCGACTGACCAGGTCGGTTTACCCTTCCCCACTAGCCCACGGGCTGACCTTCTCAAAGTGCCATGCCCTGGGAGCTCCTCCAACGTATCCGCCGTCCCGTGCGTCGTCAACCCGCACAGCAAACGCCAGAGCCGCCCCTGCAAGATACCGCGCCGCAGCCACAGCAGGAGCGCTCTGCTCAACAGTTGCAGATCGATCGCAAGATTCTCCAGGATCCAAGTTCGTTCCTCGAGGCCGAAGCTCAGCCCAAGCATCCCTTGCCTCTCGGTCTCACCCCGAGCACTCGCTTCCCCCCTGCCGATGCGAGCGGTAATGCCCGTTCCCGCCCAAGGCAGATTGATCTCTCGCTGGAGCCTCCCTCGCACCGCAGTGAGCTGCCTTCTGGTTCATCTGTGGACATTTCACCACGAACACCATCGAGGTTCACCATCAGTCGGTTTTCCAAGATCGCGGGTAGCGGGGAATGGTCGACGTTTGGAAGGAAACGAGAGCACCGGATTCTAGACGTCGCTGGTGTCTCTGGATGCACGCCCCCTTCGGATGATCGCCAGAGGACCTCGCATTCACCCTCTCCCACAAAAGACAGCAAGCACCTTAGCACGAACAGTGCTACATCTATATTCACGCTGAGCCGTGTCACTAACCCTTCTGTCGCGCATGAGGGATATGCGAGTCGCGACAAAATCTCTCCTCGACGATCACCCGACAACCTTTCCAGCACCAAACGCGCATCTCTGACGGACACGACATCATCTAAACGGCATCCACGAACGCCACAAGGTCCATCTTCGCACAAAACTCCAGCAGCAGCTCATGCGACGTCTTCTGTCACGAATTTCACGACCCCTGTAAATCGTGAAGTAGCCACTGATTCGCCTCATACATTTGGCCATCCGACACCCCCTGAAAAGCCTGAGGAACCTCCTGTCACGTCCCTTTCTCCACCGCCTCCTCTCCCTCCCCTGGACCACCCAGAGTTGGCGGCTGTACTCTCCTCACGCAGACAGTCTGTGTCTACTTCACAACCGCCCGTGTCTGCGCTTCGCGACCGCTCAAACACACTACCGACAAACTACACTCCTTCTCGCAGGGACGACTTGTTCAAATCTCTGTCTCTCAGACTCAGACGTTCGATCAAACGTCGATCGAGTCCTCCCCAGGCGGTGCAAGGTTCCGGCGCGGCGATGGCAGAACAGGCCCCTGCGACCCCCCGGCGACGCCGACGTGCAAGGACCATGTCTGAGAATGCACGCCAGCGACGTGCGAGTGCAGACTGGAATTCGTACCAGGCGGGTGGTGTGGTGGGCAGTCAGGCGTGGCCGGCAGAGGTGTCGCGCGAGATGGTCAGGCTCTCCTTGCACGAAACATCCCGTCGGGCCGGTCCCGACGGTGCTCCGGGGTCCTCAGAAAAACGTAAGGCACGAACACGTGGTGGAAGCGCGGCCCCCGGTCGTCGGCCTGATCGGGCTGCCATGTCGGCGTCCTTTTTACCTTTTCCTCACCCATCCCGACCCAGCACCCCCCAGCCGTCGACAGCGTCGGCGACGCCCACAGGTACGCCTTGGCCGCTCATCGTCTGGTGTCATCTAACGCGCGAGTTTCGTGCAGACCGCCGGGAAGTAATACCCCCTAGATCACACTCCCTCCAGTTCGACCTTGGAAACCGCAGAGGCAGCCAGCGTTCAACGATGTCCGACGTCAAGCGCAGCTCGTCAGTCGTTGGATCACGAAACGCCCAGAAGAATGCAGCTAGTGGCGCAGCCTATCCTCCTTTGGGATTAAGCGACCCTGGCCAAGCGCGCCAGGCTGCACCGTCATTCCATTCTTCCTCTACTCTCACACCATCACGGGCGCTGCTTTCTGGTCGTGTTGCTCTCGCCGATACCCCCATGGCTTCCTCCGTGCAAGAGGAACCGTCCACCCCCACGCCTGCGCCTAGGCACCTATCAACGAGCGATAAGGGTAGAGGGAAGCGCAAAGCAGAGGAAAACATCGACCTCACTCCCCCAGATCAGAAGAAGGAAGGACAGCACGCAACATTTCTCCTTCCCTCTGAAACTCGAAGTAAGTCGCATCCCAGCCCACTCTATCGGCCCTTGCTCAATTTGAAACAAAGGTCAGCGCGTCTCAAGTTCCTCGCACGCTCCGTCGTCATATCACCGCAAGCGCGCTCGTTTATCGTCAACTTCTCCTTTCGCCACCCCCGCGCAATCGCGGCCATCATCCCTCCATGAGACGCCCCGATCTGGTAGTCGCACTCACTTTACCTCTCTCTCCAGTAGCACCGGCGCTCGCATTGCTACACCTCGCACACCTTCGCGTGCTGCATCCGCTCGTTCCCGTCAGCCTCCTACTCCTAGCACGACCCAAAAGCACGAACGACATCGATCCATATCCCAAATTTCAATTCCAATAAGTGCAATCGTATCGCCACATGCACCTTCCATCAGTAGGTCGACCAAGTACCATATGCGAGATCCACGCAAGCCTCCGAAAAAGCCGAACGATACACCCTGGGGCCTTCGATTCGCGACGGAAGACGAACCAGGTTCACCAATACAAGCGTGGTCTTTTTTCTTCGGTTTCTTGTTGTTCCCTATTTGGTGGATAGCCGGACTTTTACTTCCTATCCCAAGGACAAGAATCGCTGGGGACGTTGATGCTGAAAAAGGCGTGGCCATCGATGACCCCCAGATAGAACATGGTGAGCCTTGCTGTCTCGTCCTAGCAAGCCGTTATCAACCTTTTCCTCGTCAGACGCGAGAATATGGCGTTTCCGATGCCGTGTGATGGCAGTCGTATCATTGATTACATACGTTCCATTTATCGTCCTCATCGCAATTTTCGTGCCAAGATAACACGCAAAGTATTGTATAATAGACCATGCACTTTGGCTCCCTCTCCGTCGCTTTCTTGCATCGCAATAATGGACACGAACAGACACCGTTTGAACACTAGTCATCTTGGTAGACTCGGTATAATTCGATCATTCACCGATTCATTCCTTCGCTCGACGCTCCTTACTGCTGTTTATAAAATAGTCTTATACCCGGCCACTGTTTAACTATGCACGCTGTTTTACTAGTCGACCTAGTATGTCATCCTTACCCGCGTTGTGGCTGCCAAACAGGCACTAAATGCTGCTCTCACCACGTCCATCGCAATGGACGACCAGACGCCAGACGAGTTCCTCGACAGCATCGAGGGTGAAATCTCCTTTTTCCGCTCTGTGATGCGAGCCCGACCCGTCGGCATGCACAGGCACTTTCACGTCCTCGCCATTCACAATGCCATCCACAACGACACCGGCCGCGTCATCCCCACAGAGAGCATCTGGGCCAAACTGAAAACTTGCTATGACCTCGAGGCCCTAGAAAATGCGGTACGACCCCGGCGCACCCACGTTTCGGACGCGCGGCGTGCTGACGAGCGTACCCACAGGAAACGGACGGCATCGACACCTCGGGTCCCTACCCGCAGGCGATCCGCTCGCCCTCGCCCTCGGAGAACCTCTCGCGGCACCCGTTTTTCCGTGACGAGTTCGCGCTGCCAGCGGACGAGACGTTCGACGCGCTCGTTGCGATGCGTCGCGTACGTGCGACGGCATCGATCCCCTCGTCGACGCCTGCGCCATCGCCGCGCCAGGTGAGTAAGACGCACAAGTCCAAGGTGCCGAAGCGGAACAGGAACAAGGCGGACATGGCGGGGCTGGTTGGCGGGGACAGCGACAGCAGTGCGCTGACGCAGGAGAGCGGAGACGAGGCGGCGTTCACACCCCGCGATAGCGTCGTCACGGGGACCGACGCGGGGACGGACTATGAGGACGACGTGGAAGTGCAGGCAGAGGTGTCACCAGGTTCGTGGTGGCATTGCTCGTTCTGAATGATCGTGACGACTTCTCAGCGTCGGTCCCACCGAGAACCGGTCGCGGCGGTCGACCGCCGAAAGCAGGCAGGGGTATGGCAGGAAGAGCCAGAGCAGGGTCAACAAGCTTCGGTCGCGGTGGCAAGAAGAGAAAAAAGTAGATGTCCACGCTACCAAGCAGCGACTGTCGTACCACACGCTATACATTGCTATTACGACAGGTAGCACCGTGTACATTTGGCCGGAAGATCGATTGTATTAGTCTGACATCACCACATCCACATTCTGTGGGGCCTTCTCAGATCTGGCTTTCTGACCGCGCCGCTCGGCAACGAAGGCATCTATCCTCGCCTTTAGCTCTATATCTGTGCGCCGACGTCAGTATAGTGCAAAGAGAAACGCCAACGTGGCTTACTTGGAATCACCTCGTTGATTGTGAGTGGAGCCCGGTTGAACGGATCCTTGGCGTCTGACAAGAGGTGCGACTTGATTGTAGCGCGGTCAATAACCGTTCGGGAAGATGGTAGGGTGACCGGGTCGCGCATCAATGTAAACATCAACGGATCTATATTCGCGACGCGATTCAGTCCAGGAGATGCATTGCAAAAAAAAGAGGTCTACCCAGGAATTCATCGGGAATGTCTCCCAGGTCTTCCTCGGCCTCGATCGCTATCTTCGCTTCCTCGACCTTGGTCACGAATAAACGGATCTGCCCGAGCTCGGATTCCGTCTTCAGAGCAATCTTCCTGGATCGCTCGATGGCCATTTCAAACAGCTCCTTCTTGTAACTGCGTCCATCATTGGCGACCGCACGCGCAAACTCGTCCTGATCACTCAGGTTGAGATAGACTTGCAAGATATCACTGAGCAGCTGTCTTGGGTCGAAATGATATTTTTCCGGCTCCTTGACGCGCAATTCTCCACATTTGGGCCCGACGAGCGCTTCGAGATTGTAATCTAACATAGCTGCGAGCTTGTCCACGATCTCGGGCATCATGAACGGCCCCTTGGTCTCTGCGGTAAAGTCCCTGAGTAAACCCACCGTCGATTTACCAAGAGTGGTATAACTAGATGCGTGCCGCTCGAGCCCGCGGAGTGTGTTCTCGCGTTCTCGTCGGTACTGAGCAGGGCGAGCTGCCCAAGCCGCTTGGTCACGCATCTCCGTTTGAATGTTGTGGATTTGCGTTAGTTCACTGAGGGACTCGTCCATGAGGTAGGTAACATCGTTGATCATGAGGTTGACGAAGCGGACGAACTTGTCGACGTTCCTACTGAAGACTCGTGAACACGAAGGGCCTCTCTGCAATGAGACGCATCCTTACAGCGCTTCTGCATTGAGTGCCTCCCTGTGAACAGGATTACTCCAGATTGCTCTCAGAATGTACGCAATGTTCCTCCTTGGGGCAGCATTAGGTTAGTATCAGTAGTAGCCTCGAAACTTGCCTTGCATCTAGGAAAGCAACCCGAATTAAGAGAATTCTTATGACAAGGGGGCGAGACTCACTAAATTTATCATAGAACTGTGAGCTTGCTCCTGTTTGTTCGACCTCTGTTCCAAATAAGTGTCTCGAGATTGGAATAGATATCCGGGGGACAAAGGACCCCTACCAATATAAAAGTGTGTCAATGCCGGGATGAGATGTTTCAACGCCAGAGGATGACTGTTAAGCACTCCGCCCAAAATTCCGTTTCGTTCATTTCCATATGGTAGGACACCGTAAAACACTGCCTGTGAGGATGTTAACATTGTTCATTAGCATTACTTCATATACGCACCTCGTTGATCTTGGCCTTGAGGAAAGGGTTCTTGATATACCAGGTTGACGTCAAGAAAGTGAGAGCGAATACGAGTAATTCATCTTTCCCAGACAAGTCTAGGCTATCCGGCGAGTGGCTGACGAATTCGTCCATAAACGTCCGTCAAGAGTGTCAAAGCAATGACCTACCGGGTTGCGAAAAGGAAAAATTCGACCACGTCCTCCAAGATATATTCCGGGAGCGCCCTGAACGACATGGGGACTTCTTGGGGAAGTGGTAACCTGCTAATCGCTCAACGAGATATCCTCGTCCGCCGGAAACAAACGCACTCAGCGAGGGGCGTGGGATGCAAGCCCTTGGGTTCAGCTCTTCGTATCAACCAGGTAGAGACAAAATTGGTAAAACTAATATATTGGAGAACAAAGTCTGGTTCGAGTAATTGTACTCGGAACGCGAGCTGGTGTGCCTGAATTTTCGCCATCTCTGCCTGAATCACAAATCAAACATTAAATGCTACAAATTCCCTTAGATCGACCATGCGTACCTTCATTTGGTTGAGGGCTGTTTCCGTCCGTGCATGGGCAGGACTCTGAAAGTATATAAGTACGCAGTAACAACTCAGGAGCAACTGTGACTAACACCTATCCAAGACCCATCGCCGTTGATCATATCGTGGTGACGTTGCAGTTCATCGTGATGCTTGGCGAAGTCGTCGTATGTCTGCGTGGTTCTGAGGTAGCCATAATGACCCATGGCATTGCAGAGATAAAATACTTCGGAAATGAAGTTTGGTGTCGTAACTGTCTGGTGGATAAAGCACCTATACCCAATTGCCGGATTTCAGGTAGCCTACCATTGCCCTTGTTTGCTTCCGCCCATTGTCCCGCTTCCTCAGACGTGGCTTTGATGCGCGTCTCCTCACTGACATTAACACGTTTCGAGACGGCAAAGTACAACGGATCAATGCGATCGATCTATCTTGGCCATCAGGCATAGGATCCACCAAATCGAGTATGACAAACCTTGGAGTATCGGGCATCAATGAAAGGTTCTGCGAAGCGAAGAAGGACATTCTGCAAGTTGACCATAAAACTGTCGCTTGCGACCGTTTGTGGATCAACCTAAAAGCACGTGAAAACACCGCCGAAAAAAGTTGAAATGCCACGTACCTGCATCCCAGCCCGCTTGATATTCAGCTTGACTGCGGTGGCGAAATATTCTAATACTGCTTCCCTAGACTCTGGAGATGCCCGCACAATAGCGTTAAATATTTGAAAAAGTGATGACTGTCGAGTGAGTTGTTGAATTGCTCGATACTTAGTCGCGTAGTTTACTTACCTGCAGGCTCTTTACTGTACCCCTAAGGCTCGCAGTAGAGGCATCTACGTCATTCCGCGAACGTTTAGTGGGTTCAGAGAAATAATTCTGGGCAATGATAGGCTGCAATGATCGTCATGGCTATTCTCGACATGGACATTCATTTCGTCTTACCCATTCCCTGCTGAAAATCCCGAGCCGGCACAGAGGACCCATCAATGTCACCGTCTCAAACGTAGACGCCGCAGCGTGGGGTGGATTCCACTCCTTCAGTCTAGTAAACATGACTGCTATGCTCCTGATGGAGACAAGTGCTTCCACGCCACCGACTACGCCTCGCCAAGAAGAGTCACCTCCTGCCAACCCTTCGGGTCTGAAAAGAGACTGATGGAAGAGTAGTTGTCGTACGACCGGTCCAAGTACCTCATCAACTTCATTGTCCGGCTCGAAACGACGAGCCAGATCTTGAAGGAAAGGTTCAACCTCTGTTGGAGAGAGGACATGGCTCGGGGAAGAAACGGCTGTGAGTGGGGTGGAGAGGGCTGACAGTGATAAGAGCGACCCAACAAGTTCAGGTGGGCCAAGTTCTCGCCTGTGCAAGCATGAGGGTGGTGATGCTTGACACACAGGTCGACACGCACCCCGTGGGCTGAGGGAACATTTCTGGTTCTTGTAGAGTAAGACCGGCATAGCTGATGACGAGATCTCGAATCTTTTCAAGGAGCACAGATGCTTGCTGCAGCTCATTGACCGGATTCTATGGGACTGCGTGTGAGCACTTCGTACGCAAACCATGGGTTGTGCCGACCTTCTTGATCAAATTCGCCCTTGCGCCATTGAGGCGTTTCCAGCAGCCAACCAAATACTCAAACATTGACATTTGAGATGGAAGAGACGCGAGCACGGAGACATAATCCAAGTCATCCCTGGACGGGTCTGCAATGAATAAAATAAATGCATCAATTAAACTCACGACATTGCCTGAGGGTCCAGCTCTAAACGAGATATTAGAAGGCGATCTGCTATATCCCCGGAGAGGTCCATCGTAGAGGCTGTTCCACGTCTCGGTTTGAGTGCGTCAAGTTGAAGGTAGACCTGACTCACCGTATCCTTCTGAAGCAAGCTCAGCTTCGAGGCTCTTGAGCCATACTATATCGTAGCTGCTACATTCGGCTACAGAACGCTGCTCGTTGTGAGATGCCTGAAACGTACAGCCGGGCGATTGCATGTGTACCTTGAGCGTGACTTTGAAGATCTGTGTCAACGTCTCATCCTCCCAGGTCCGTATATCAAGTTTCGCGAGATGTATTTTCTTCTTTGGCGGTACGGCCGTCGTCAGCGTCTGGGGTTGTTGAGCAACAGGGGAAGTCGAAACAGTCCGTTTTGGTTGAGCCAACCTGGGTGCCGGCACCGACGGACCAGCTGGGGCAACGTCGGGCGATGGGTCGGTCGATGCCCTTGCCTGCAGCTTTGCAAGACGCTTTGCGCGGATCTGAAGGGCGATTCAGTGTCAGCTCGACGTGCTGGCGAGAGGGTCCGTACGCGATCTGCGTCGTCTTGCTGGCCTGACATGGCAGTTACGCTGAGAGATGGGGGTGCACGTGACCCAGACCATCTTGACCATGTTCTCGAATTTGGTTGCGGCGGCGCGTTCGTTCTCGACGTCGGCCGTTGTCCACTTTCCAAAGCTGAAGACGCACAGCGGGGCAAAGAAGAGATGGCATGCTATTGCTAGTGGAAAATTCAAACGAGTCCGTATTCGTGTTCGGGCGCAACTCGGTCGACTGACCACTAGCTCCAATACTAGGCTCACGCCAACCATTCACATAAGAATGTATCAAAGAGGCCCGCACGGAAAAACAACCTCGCTCAGACGGCGTACTCTAGTCAATCCCAAACTGCCACCCTGAAAAGGCTGCTACCCTACGCTTGAGCAGCTTGACACACATTGGTCGGTCGTTCCACTATTCCGCGCCATTAAAAGTTTCCTCACTTCCCCATCAGACTCTATAATACCCTCTACGTAGCTGATGACTAGAAGTAAAACCTCTGCCAGGGATTAATTGCGCTTGCTTCGTGTCATTCTGCGTGCCCCAGCGCCTCGACGGGCTTCTTTGCGCCGCCCCCACCAAAGAATTCCCGAATACCCCGCTGTTTGGGATCGTACTCGACGATTCCCTTCTGACGCTTCTTGAGAACGACGGTGAGGTAAAGGGAACGACACTGAAGATGGTGGCTCACGACGTTGTTGGTGTGCTCGTGCCGGTTCACGTCAGTTACTGTGATAGTCAACGGGGGTAAGTTCCCAAGTTCACCAGCTGTCTGCGGGACTTGTACGCCGGGCTGCTTGTGCTTGGTCAGTACACTAGTTAAAATGGGTCCAAACACTACCTTGACTTGGACAGTGACGCGGGTCCAAGCAGTATTCAGTAAGCCTCTGTAATCCTTTGTTGGCAAACCGCCATCGTTCCGCTTCAACAGTGCGAGTATTAGTTCATTAATGCAGAGACCATGGCTAACCACCGCAACGTGTACGTCGTCGGTGGCCAACATAATCGCGCGCGAGAGGTGGAGCTTCAATATGCGGTCGCTAATGAAGCGCTCCGCCCGTACAGCAAGATCATTTAAACTCTCCCCGTTGGGAAATTTCTCACTCCGTTCGAACAAAACTGGGTATTGTCCGTCCTTGAAGTGATCGTCGAGCGATTTACTGGGAGTCCGGCCCATCATCCACGAATTCCCCTCGGCGTCACCAAAGTTTTGTTCCCGGAGGTCGCGATCCACTCCAAAGGATGGCTTTGGATCAGGTTGGCCGTCTAGGAGGGCTGTAGCCGTTGCATGGGCACGCTTGAGGTCTGAGGTGATGATCGCATCGAGGCGGATGTTCGCGTATGCTTCGCCGAGTGCTGTGGCTTGCTATGGATGCCAATGATGAGACAAGGAGCGAGTAAAATGAGTAGAATTCTCACTCGTACGCCTGATGGCCGGATCGGTCAATTGCAAGTAATTCGCAGGTGTTGCTCACCGAGTTCACTCAGCTCCGCATCCTTGTGACCTGCCCAGACTGATTTCTGTGGACCATTCAACTTTTGAAGGTCGCTAGCTCCACAGCTAACGATCCCACTCACGGGGTTGTCAAGGGACTCTCCATGCCTGATCTGGCACCGGGGCGGCGTCACGTCAGCGAACGATGGCGAGCTGAACGTGCTTACAAAGGACACGACGAGCATAGTAGCGAATGTTGTAGAGCGTTCCCCGACACAGCCCTAGGTGGCTTGCGCGTCCCCTAGTTTATAATCCACCCTGCGTTCTGCCGCTTACTTCTTCATTTCCATCATCTTCGCCATGGCATCCAACCCCGACGCCAACGCTGAACGGGATACCCAGCTCTTGTCTGTCGGCCAGCAATGCTCCGAGCCGTCGTGTCTGCTCGTTGACTTTCTTCCGTTCAAGTGCCAGCACTGTTCGAAGAGTTTCTGCGGGGAGCACTTTCTAGTCGCAGCACATCACTGCCCACAATACGACGAAAGCAAGCATGACCGCGTCGCCCCTAGCTGTGAGTTGCTTGCTTGGCTGCCAGCCTCACCATGCTCACTTGTATATGTAGGCCCATTATGCAATACTCCGGTTGCCATACCACCTGGGGAGGATCCTAACATCCGCATGGAACGTCACATAAGTACAGCGTGCAGTGTCATGACGGGGAAATCTGGCAGGGCCAGGTCTCAACCTGTGTGCGCACGAGGCAAGTGTGGAAAGGTTCTCTATGCACCTATCGCCTGTACTGTGCGTCCCATTTTATTTTTCATCTGGATGCATTCTGATGCAGCCCACAGGCCTGCAAGAAGCAGTTCTGTCCTCAGCATCGCTTCCCCAAGGATCACAGCTGCTCGAGCCTTGGGTCGACGATGGCTTCCCCTTCTAAATTGTCCAACACGTCGTCGTTGCCAGGCTTCAAACTCTCTACAAAGACCTTCACGGCGCAGACGCCGAATGCATCCAGCACAAGCACCCGTTCTTTAGCTTTATCCTTTGGAACCTCGTCGAATGTCACCAGCTTGAGCAACCCCTTCTCGAAGGCTGACCGGTGAGTCGCGTCTCGTTCATCTCGCTCAGTAAACACTCATAACCCGTTAGTACCCTTTCTTCCTCCACCCCTCCACACCAATCTACGTCACTGTCATCATCGCCTCCGTCGTCACCATCAACGTCAACTGCGCAACCGAAATCATCACCTGTCGAACGCCGAACACGTTCCCATTCGCAAATTGCGAAAATATTGGACCCACTGTCTTTCGTTCCCCCGTCGATCTTCGCCACGGCATGATATGTTTTTCTTTCTCAACGTATTACCAGTCGCGCCAAGGCAGAGAAAGACAGCAGGAGGAAGGCGATGTTGGAACGAGCTAAGAAGGGGGTAGGTGTCGGATTCAAGCAGCAGCATCGCATCAATGGTGACACATCCGCAGCTTTTGACAGAGCAGGAGAAGGTATTGCTTGCGGAGGAGGAGGCACAGCGTGCCAAGGAGGTTTCGTCCAAGACGAACAAGGATTGTGCTCTCATGTAGTCTACATGTACCCTATTTCTGTGTGAACTCTAATAGTACTTCTTTCTCACGTGATCACTTGCGCTGCAGCTTGGCGTTGTCCTTCGTCGTGTGTGATGTCGAACGCAGAAAACGACGCGACTGTGCTCGGAAAGCGAGAGCGAGACAAGCAGCATGTTGCGCCTTACGCGAACGCATCTGCGGACGACGACCAAAGTGACGAGGATGTTGGGCCAATGCCCATGCCGTCCGACCCGAATGGGACCGTGAAGAAGAAACGAAAAGGTGTGCACGTCATATCTACTCTCGCCCTGGATACATTCCTAAGCCTGATTCAGTCCTTCCACATGAAAAGCTTTACCTTGAGCATCTTCCAAACGCAGACCAGTATTACCAGTCTTTCATGCACCGAGACGCGCTCAATTTTTGTGTCATGACCAAGTGCGTACCGAGAATGCAACTCGTCAGGTACGCTCACCCTCGTCGCAGGACCGATTTCCTCATCACCACGTCCATCGACGGTCACCTGAAATTGTGGAAGAAGCAAGAGACTGGGATCGAGTTTGTAAAACACTTCCGAGCGCACGCGTCGCCGATTGTGGGCATCTCTGTGAGTGCGGACGGCCAGTTGTTCGCCAGCATCTCGGAGGACGGGTCGGCGAAAGTGTTCGACGTGGTGAACTTTGGTATGCGTGGTTCGCTTGGATCAACGCGTCCGCGCTGACGCTCGGTGGCAAAAGACATGATCAACATGCTCCAGCTCGGTTTCGTGCCCCATGCATGCTGCTGGGTGCATAAGCGTGGGCAAGCCCAAGGGCTGCTGGCAGTGTGAGCCTTTGCCTTTGGTGTCTCCCTCCTCTTCTTGCTTACTTCTAGGGCGTAGCTCAGAACAAAACTCTGGCGTTATCAGAATATACGATGGTAGAGGCGACGAGAAACCACTCGTCTTGATCGACAAACTGCACCGTTCCCCTGTCCACCTAATGACTGTACGTTCCATTCGATCGAACCCTGGTCGAAGTATTCAGGGTTCTTCAGTACAGTGACCGATACGATACTGTCATCTCTGCTGATGAAAATGGGTTTATGGAGTTTTGGCAACCTACTGAACCCTTTGAGCTACCAAAGAATATCCCTAGCATGTGGTCATTCAAGAGCTCGACTGATTTGTACGAGTTCAAAAAAGTATGTCTTCGTTCTAGGGAGAGCGAAAGCTTACTGACCCATACACTCTAGGCGAAATCAATACCTACGTGCATCACCCTCTCGCCCGATTCTAACGCATTCGTGACGTTCTCTCTGCCTGATCGGCAGGTTCGCATATTTTCGTTCCTGTCCGGAAAGCTAACTCGGAAGTACGATGAATCTCTTACCGCGACCCAAGAAATGCAACAAGCAGGTACGGCCGTATACAAGGTCGAGGACATGGAGTTTGGTCGACGCCTTGCGGTGGAACGCGAACTTGAGGTGCCCGGCCCGGACGGACGGATACCAGGGATGTGGACTAATGCTATATGGGATGAGAGCGGAGCCTTTGTCATCTACCCGACCTTACTTGGAATCAAAGGTTTGTGTGTGTTGGGTCCGTTCCGCAGTGCTGACTTTCTCACCTAGTGGTAAACACGGTGACGAATCGTGTAACCAGATTGTTGGGAAAGGACGAGGCTGTACGATGGATGAACCTTACCCTGTACCAAGGGGCACCTGCCAAGAAGGGTCTTACGACGTTGGCCATGGCTGCATCTGCAAACCCCATTCTAGCCAATAAATCGAGTCGTGATCCAACACTCTTCTGCACAGGCTACAAACGCCAGAGGTTCTATCTCTTCACACGCTCGGAACCAGAGTACGTTGAAGGAATGCCATGCGTTGGCGGCGGAGACTGATGACTCTCCCCAGGGATAGTAAACTCAACGATCGAGACGTCTTCAACGAGAAGCCCACTCGCGAAGAACAGTCCATCGCGACTGCCACCGTAGCCGGCAAGGGTGGTCCATCACCGCTCGCCGACTCTGCGGTCATTCATACGACGATGGGAGATATCCACATCCGGCTATTCCCCAACCACGCGCCAAAGACGGTCGAGAACTTTGTGGGTCACGCAAGAAGCGGGTATTTCGAGGGTATCATATTCCACCGTGTCATTGCAAAGTTCATGATCCAGACGGGAGACCCGCTCGGGGATGGAACCGGGGGCATGTCTATTTGGGGGAGTGAATTTGAGGATGAATTCTCCGACGAGCTCAAACATGATCGGTACGTAGGCAACGGGTATACGAAAGGAGTCGTTTGCTGACACCACATCCAGCCCATACACCGTTAGCATGGCCAACGCAGGTCCGAACACCAACGGTTCGCAGTTCTTCATTACCACAACGGCAACGCCATGGCTGGATAAGAAACACACGATATTCGGGCGCGTCTTTTCCGGACTCGAGGTTGTCCACGCGATCGAAAACGTCAAGGTAAACAAGGTGGATAAACCGTTTGAAGATATCAAAATCATCAACGTGGATGTAGACTAGTGGTGTTTGCTTTGAGTTGTATTCACAATGCTACTCTATCTAGGGTTTCTGTGCAATGGGTGATGGAAACGGACGCTCCCATACGCTCGAGGACAGCCGCAAACTTGACACGAAGTTTGTTGATCATGACACTTGATGACAGCTCTGGGCAATCGCTGGCAAGGACTTGTGGACAGGAGAACTTCAACAACACATGTTCACCCAAAGTGAAATTCGAAGTTTCGATCGTCCATTTGAGAGAGACGGCATAGACGTCCAGGGGCTCTCCTTCCAGAAATGACGTCTGTGCCTTTGACGCAGGATAATATGCGACAGGGTAGTCGATCAGGACAGCCGCGAGTGGGATAAGGTCATCTTCGGCAAATAGCTCGGACAAGCAGTGCACAGGTGCGTTGGGAGACTCTGCCATGACAGTTTTCACGCCGTGAAGAACTGCCCGCAGCGAGGCAGGAGGGTCTCTCGACTGCGACACCATCAGTGACAAGGCTCTGCTGAGGATGGCGATGCCTTGCTTACCACTGACGGACGGCTGTCCAGTTTGACGAAGGCACACGTCCCAGTAGCTCCATCGAGCAGTGCAGTAATCTTGTCTTGCAGGCGCGGGATGTGGACCAAGAACGATTGCGTCGTGGGGACATGGTGCCAAAACACGACCTCCCTGAACACCGCGCTCTGTCCCCGCGCTGATCGTCATTTGGGGAATGCGCGGCAAATACGAACGCCAGCAGCGCACCTTTCCGCGGAGGGCCGTCAGAAGAGCACGCAAGGTTTCCGTCGGATTGGGCGGGCAGACCGCGTCTATGAGATATCCTGTGCTGTCAACACGATCACCGACGGTCGTGGCGGCGTTTTACGAGAATGTCCGGGGTGGCAGGTACTAACCGGACGCCATGAGCTACCAAGCAGACATCGACGGCGAAGGAAAGTCGCTTGGTGCGATCCGATCTGTGCACCCCCAAGTTGACGTTATCGATTTCGCCCAACACGAGAGCAACAGAGGTTCCGAACGGGGATGTCGGGTTTGAGTGGGAGTTCGAGTTCATGCGACCGCGCCAGCAACTCGCTGAACCATGTGTGTAGCTGGCAGAAACACTCAGAGCGATGCGGTCTCCCTAGAAGCCGACAGAAATCTATTCTCGGCCAGATCTGTCAACACAAGTAGGAAAGAGACGCTGTAGTAGCTGCTCATGCACTGGGTGCCCTATACTTGAGTTTCTCCAGCTCCACCATGTCTTCGTCTGCCTTTCGTATCCACCCGTGAACTGCGTAAACGACATACGTCAAAAACCCAGGGATACACCACCACACAGTTGTCTGCCATGCCCGCCCTGAATACACAGAGAGCAGTGGGCCAGCAGCTGACCACGCAAATGTTTCCAAGAACCCAATCGCCCGAATCACGCGGCCGGCGACGACGACGTTCCACGGGTGCACGATCAGACTGAGGTTGACGTGGATGAGAATGGCGATGTAGGCAAGAATGCCGCTCATGTCGAGCGGGGCAGTAGCCCGGCTGGGAGTCTCGTTGGATGGCGGGAAGATCGCAAATAGTGGGGTCGTTCGATCCGAGAGCATGTATATGACGTATCTGCGCTGACAAGGCTCAGAAAGACGAGCGTTACGAGGGCCGACGCAACGCACAATAGACACGACAGTCCGAGCATTGCTTGCAAAGCGATTCGGTTCTGCTTGTTCGACGAGACGTTCTGTTCCTTGATTCGATCCACCACCTCTGTCTGCTCTGTAAGACGGTAAGCAGGTGGGCGCGAGTTCGTGTACTATAGCAAACTGCTACCTTGGTCGTCGAGCACGATTGTCCTGCCGTTGTCGTGGTCCTCTGACTGGAAGGCAAAAGGGTTTCGCTTGCGGATTGCTTGCATGACTGAAGGACTCGGAGCTTCAGACTGTGGTCTCAGGTGAGATGGGACCATTTTGTAGGTAGAAGGAGGGAAAAGGGCTGATTCCGGTGCGAGGGTGTTGCGCTTGTTTACGTCCGATATCGCTCGCACCCCTGCACCCTGTCGCCTTCGACAGGGGTAAATTATCCAAATACAGTCAAGCTGAATGAAATCTTCCAACCCAACGTCCGCAATGGCATCTCTACACATCGTCCCCGGCCAGTTTGACGACGCACTGGAGGGTGTCGAGCAACACGATCCACGACAGGGGGGCCACTACATTGACGATGATGAGCTGCTCGAGTGGTCAGAGCCAAGCGGGGACGAGGACCAACGCAGCGAGGACGACTTTGAGGACGACAGAGTAGAAGACGAGGACTGGGAGATCGCAGAACGAGGCGAGTTCCGTTTCGATCATCCACCCGTCCTCGAGACCTGATGGATGTGAACGGTGCACGTATCCTAGATTTCACGAAGCAGTACAATCGTCTCCGTCAGCACATCGCCGTCCGGGGCGGGAACGTCCAAGGCGTCGCCTCTGCCACAAACCAGAACGCTGCCGTAGCGCCACTTCCTGCAGTCAACCATCCCCGCAACGCGATCGCTCATGTGCATGCTAAAGATAAGACAGCTACCCAACTCGCAGCGCTGTCGAAATACTCTTCGAGGATTTCCAAGATAGATCAGCCATACACGATGGGCGTCGGCATCAACAGAAAGGGCCCAAGCTCGTTCGCAAACGCGAAGGACAAATCAGATCGGGCGACCTCCGAACAGGTGCTTGATCCACGCACCAGAATCATATTGTTCAAGATGATCGGTCGTGGACTGATCCAGGAAGTCAATGGGTGTATCAGCACTGGGAAAGAGGTACGTGACTGAATCCTTTTTATCTTCAGTCACCTCGGATCCGGTCAGGCGAACGTGTACCATGCACTCGCGCCGGACTCTGCTCACTTGGCCCTGAAAATATACAAGACGTCCATCCTTGTCTTCAAAGACCGTGATCGCTATGTCACTGGAGAATATAGATTTAGGAGAGGGTACAGCAGACACAACCCTCGCAAGATGGTGCGGCTTTGGGCAGAGAAGGAAATGCGTAATCTGAAGCGCCTCGTCACCGCTGGCGTACATTGTCCGGAACCTATAGAGGTTCGGGAGAACGTCCTTGTGATGAGGTTTTTGGGCAACCGAGAGGGATGGTATGTACTACTCGCAAATTCAGCGCTGCCCACTTAACATGCTGCTATCCTAGGGCCTCACCGCGGCTAAAAGACGCAAAGATACCGACGTCGGAATATCCCTCGTTATACCAGGAAATAGTACTCAACGTGCGACGCATGTACCATCGGTGCAGACTCGTGCACGCCGATCTATCCGAATACAACATCCTCTACCACGATGCCCATCTGTACGTCATCGACGTCTCTCAAAGCGTCGAGCACGACCATCCGCATGCGTTCGAGTTCCTTCGAAGCGACATTAAGAACGTCGAAGAGTTTTTTGGGCGGTATGGAGTCAAGTGTCTCGGACTCCGACGGTGTTTTGAGTTCGTTACCAAGGTCAGATTAGAAGAGAGCGGGACGCAGGATCACGACGGCGACGTTCTGAAACGGTGGATCACGGAGGCGGGTGAATCCGCCGGAGATCTCCCTCGAGACGGCGACGGGACCAAAGATGCCAAGAGTCACACCACGCATGAGGACAGCGTGTTCTTGCGGTCTTACATCCCACGAACGCTGAATGAGGTCTACGACCCGGAGCGCGACATCGATGTCCTCAAGGGGGGAGAGAGGCGGAAGTTGATCTATGCTGATACCATTGGATTGGTTGACGCGGGTGGCAGGGAATGCGAGGTGGGCCTGGACGTCGGCGAGTTGCCGGAGAGCGGTGTCTCTGAAAGCACGAGTGATGAGGAGGCCGAAGAGGCGGAACAGGGGCCGGAGCGGAGGGCGCCACGGGGCCATCGGCACGAGGATCGAGAAGTCAAAAAGGTGCGTGGTGCGATATGCCAAGCTGGTCGTAGACGTCCGAGCCTCGTGTGCAGGAACGCAAGAAGGCAGTCAAGGCGGAAGCACGGGAAAAGCGGAAACACAAGATGCCCAAAGTGGAAAAAAAGCGGAAAATCAAAAGTTCTCGTCCTTGACATGGAACGACAGTCGTGTGAAGTGGCCCGCGTGTAAAGGCTAGGCAGTATATTTGAGCCAAATTATACACTACACCTTTCGAGTTGCGGGCCATGGTAACCCGTGTCTACGAATCCGTGACGCATCCGTGGCTGGCATCTGTCACCGTTTTGACATATTTATACAGCGTACCCTGGGTCACCTTGAGGGGTGGGGCTTTCCATGCCTTTCGACGGCGTTCCATCTCCGCCGGGGAGACGTGCAGTTCAATGGTATTCGCCACGGCGTCAACCGAAATCGTGTCGCCGTCTTCCACGAAAGCAATTGGACCACCGTCCTGCGCTTCGGGTACGACATGACCGATGCAGAAACCGTGTGATCTGCATGCACGCTCGGATCAGACTCGTTACATGTACATATATGTAGCCTGAACCTTACCCTCCGCTGAAGCGGCCATCAGTCAGGCACGCAACGTCGTGGCCGAGTCCTGCACCCATGATCAAACTGGTCGGTTTGAGCATCTCTCGCATGCCTGGACCTCCTTTAGGGCCGAGGTATCGGAGCACAACAACTGTCTTTGCACCCCGTTTGACGGAGCCAGTCTCGACAGCGGTAACGAATGCCTCTTCAGTGTCGAACGTCCGTGCCTTGCCGGGACAGCTCAATCCCGCGTTGCG
>JBBPKI010000034.1:0-52792 GCA_038089155.1 Nevesoporus exiguus
CGCGCGGTTGCATCATCCTCGTCCTCGTCACCGTTATCGTGGGCATGCCTTTGCGTCGGCTCCGCCTTCGTGGTTGCCACTGTGGTGGGGGTCCTCGCCCTTGCGTTGCCCCCGTGCTCGCCATTGTAGTTGTGGTGGTGGTGGGTGTGCCTTTGCGGTCCCTTCACCCTCGTCGTTGTCACTCTGGTGAGGGCGCGCCATTGCGTTTCTGCCGCGCTCACTGTCGTTGTCATCGCAGTAGGTGGGTCCGTGGGATGGAGTTGGGTGCCAGCGAGCAGAAGGGAAAGCGAGCAGGGCAATGGCACTCGCCGCTCGCGTGTAAACATGAACGGGGGCATATTATTATGCTCACGTTCATATTTGTACGCGAGCGACTGGGTTCGGGGTGTAGAGGAAAGAAAGGCGAGGTGATAGCAAGCGACGAAGGTGGTGCGAGCACGTGACTTACCCGCGGGTACACCTGCCCTATGTACCGGGCAGGTTACCCATGCCCCTGCCACTTATCCCTAGTCAATAGTAGCAATGAGAATGGCAACAACCATGGCGTCAGAGGTTACCAGACTATTGCCAGAGTCTGTTGAAATGGCTGAATTCCATATGCCAACCCGGTCCCCTGTCAAGCCTACCGCACCTGATACCTCAACTGCTCTCTTCGAACCGCATAGAGTTTCTGCACTTCGTCCTACTCGAAACCCGACCTGGGACCCATGGGCATAGATACTGTATTAGTTTCGAGTCTATCAAACTTCATCCTCATGATTACCAGCTAATTCTTTACTCCGAGTCCATTCCCTCATTTACGATCCACCGCAGTTACTCGCACTCACTCCTTAATGGTTCCCCTTATGCATATGGTGTCATATGACATTGCACATACCTCACACCATGATCTCTACCTTGGTGACTGACCAATTCCAATGATAATATTTTCCCCTATGAAAGTTATCAAGTTTAAAGTTTAAAGTTAGTGCGCTCTGAGGGTGCGCTCTAAGCAAAAAGTAGCGCGCTTGGGTGAAAAGTAGTGCGCGCTGCAAGAAAGTGTTGCGCAGGATTTTTTGTGCAATCCAAATGCCATACAAAGACCCAGCTCTGGTGGGTCACTCACAAGCTCGTCACCCAACACGGAATGTCCAGCTTTTGCAACAGGACAGGAGCACCACAAGCTATGTGTCTAGGATGCCCATTGGATGTCCGACTTTCTGTGTTTGTGCACGTTGTTATTACTAAGGCGCTTCACCTGCGCTGGGCAATCTCCGGCTCTCTGATTGCCATCATGGCCCACCTCGTTCGCTCTGCCAAGCATTGCTGCAACTGGACACTCAATGACTTGGACTCGTACAACATCAGTGTCAATCAGTTGGATGCCCTTGAATTCTTTGGCTTACAGGTAGATAAATATATGTTCACTATAGCCCCTAGAAATGCCCCTAATGGTTCTTCATGTCAAAGGAGCTGCCACAGCCCTTGGTTGATCAAGAGCTGCTAGGCATTACTGATGCTAGCACCATGAAACAAGATCATCATGCAGAGTTGATCACTTTGCTCAACCTTACTACAATCCCTGTAGAGAATGAGTCTCATGTGGTTGACTTTACCACTGAGCTTTTCAAGATTCTGGGCTTTGTTCATCGAGAACAAGTGGCATGCACACAAAAGAATATCCACCTTCAAATTTGTGGTGAAATCAGGAATGCAACAATTGAAGTCTGTATCTTTGATTGTTTGCAGGACAATGTTGTTCTTCTTGTTCAAACAAACAAGAGGTTGAAGCAGGAGATGTCTTCCAGTACACATGCTCAGCTTGTAGCAAAGGCAGTTGCAGCCTTTGGTGAAAATAATATTGAAAGGGAAGTGACTGGGCTTCCTTCCATGGAAGAAAAGGTAAGCTATTTCATAAGTCTGTTGATTTTATTTTTGAGAGCTTATTTTTCTCAGGTTATGCTGGGAATAGCTATGATGGGCACATTGCCTGCATTCTACAAGATTCCTATCACCCAGACACTGTTGGCCCATATTTACTTTGGGACCCATCCTCCAGAGGAAACACATGTGACCTATTGTTATCCATCTATTTCTGGTCTTCAACAAGCATATGAAGGAATGAAGCCTCTGGATAACAGGTATGAGATCTTGAAGTGCTTTGAGGCATTCAAGATGATTGCAAATATATAACTTGAGCTTTAGTCTTATCTTGATGGATAGACATTGACATCTATGGTATTCATGTTTGAGAGAGAGAATCCATTTGATCCTATACTTTGCTTGTAATCTTCTATGTTTTTATCTCTTGAATTTTATTTTGACATGTGCAGTGCAACCACTATCAAGTGGGACCCCTGAGTTCTGACTGAGTGAGACTGGTTGTAATTGCTCTATTTTGGCTTGCATTCTTATGATGAAATTCTATGGTGTCCAGCAAATGAATAGATGCCAGTAGAGTACCAGTGGATGGCAAAAAATAGCTATTCCAGGCTTTCTCTTTTTCGATGCTAGCCAGCATACACCGGCATCCATGGACCAAAACCATGACGACTGATACCAAGCGTGGACACTACATTTTGGGTAGACAACCCCTGCATGTGATACGTAGTACAGTGGGTCAAAATCAGGGTACAGGAGGTTTCCCCTTTCCAGGGCCTAAACCAGGTGGCAAGCTCACTCAGAGCACCTTCGATCGCTTCGAGGGTGGATTCGCCCCAGCCTATAAAATCGTTCCCTAACTCAGCACGCACGAAGAGCCTGCGTAAGGGGATACGGAGGAACTAGGTAAGTAAAAGCGAGGTGGTTGCTGGGGGAGCGACTGACATGGTAATGGTTCCCGTATCTTGGTTTTTGTCGTAGACCTAAATACGTGACTGGTGTCCAACGCAGAGATTAGGTGTTGAATGACATTGTTGATTTGCTCGGCCCGCCAGGTCAGAAAAGGTCGCCACGCGCGTACGGAATTTTGTAAAGCGGATCTATCAGGTATACTTCTTGAACTCTTTCTTTAGCCGGGATGATGTGATAGAATACTGTTCGAATGGCGTATGACGCCTAATATTCTTGGGGTGTGGACAGATGTAGACACAACCTCCTAAGTTTCGGAAAAGTCGTATACAAACCAAGGTGATCTAGGATGAAACGGGGAATACTAGGTCTGGCTTCGATCCACGGGTGACGTTTCTCGACGCCGAGAGAGGGAAAGGGAGGCTCCCAGAGAGCACCTAGGCGAAAGAGATAAGTCTGAGGAAGTTTCGTGGCCTCGTCATAGGTTGGCAACCAATCGACAGCCCCGTCTCGAGGACATCCACTGTCGAGGGGAATCCAGATCCTTTAAACAATGTAATCGGGTTGGTGGAGGCAGTATTTTGCTCCCTGGTTGCGGCGTGCACGGTAAGCCTGAGCGGTGAACCACCGTCGACGCCATAGCGATCTGGCACAAGCTGGTCGGGGCAAGGGGAATTAATGATTGCAAGATGTGTCGGACCATCTGCGTCTTCGGTCCGAGATCTTAGCCTGGGAAAAGCACAACGATTGCGGACGCACCAGTGGAGAACGCGAAGACGTCTAGCAGGGGCCCTGCAGAGTGCGTTTATACCGCTGCAGGTCTGTCCTGACGATGCATGTCCCTCGCGAAGCAGCCAGCGCTGAACGCAGCACATAGACACGACAGTCCGCGGTCCCAAAACTGGGCACCGCACCGCAGAGCATCGAGGGCAGAAAGTTGGGCGTCCTAGTCTACTAGCTGTTGGAGGGAAAGTCTACGTTCGTCCCCGCGTGTGTGAGAGTCGACGGGATCATCTCAGCGCTGTACACAAGGAGGCGGTGGCGCAAAAAGGGCAGGGTTCATCAGGGCCAAGATGAAGGCCACAGGTCGGTCCCTCTCATCTTCTATACCGGCGTTCGCGCATTCCTGATCCAGGGGCGATGTGCAGATGGCATAGTGTAGATCGATTTGCCCGTCTGAAGTCGATAGTCGAGCGCGTGAATGAAGTCTGGTCGCTGGATGTGGACGTCGGCACCAACTTTCGCGGGTGGCCGCACAATAAGATGGTCCGTCAGCTGGCGGCCCCTGTGCGCAAAAGAAGGCGTCCTGTTCATAAACCTAATCCCTGTCGACATGTATGCGTCCAATCTGTTTGTACCCCAGTCTTTATCCAGGAGATGGGTTCATAAGCGACGTGTGCCCATGCCCATGGCGGGTGGGGCGTTGACGCTGCTGCCGTTGCGTCAGATCCTCAATAGCAACCAAGGCGCGACCCCTACACGGACCTCGAGGACCGGGGCGTGCCCGCCGTCCGGGACGAGTATATCCAAGTGCCCAGTGGTGAGGCGCCGATGCAGGCCTCTAACAAGAGGTGGTGTCTGCCGATCCATATTTGGTGAGTTCTGATCGCCTCTGCTTTTGTTCTGCTCTCGACGTCCATGCGCGCTGCACGGTCCCGAACGAACGATACGTTCCTACGTCCTTCACGTCGCGCCGCCACATCGTCCCATGCTCGCCCAATGATGACATGTGATCGGCAGGTCCCGGACCCGGTATCGCCATCGACAAGGCGCTCGTCAGAGTGCGCTCAGCGGCTGCCCATGGTCGAGATCCTGAAATATCGAATGGACCAGCAGAGATATGAATCAGAGAGTGGTAGTCGTGTTGCCGCCACTGTACTACATGGTACCGTAACCCGTGAGCAAGTTCGGGTACACTTTGAACCCGCACTGGTATTTGAAATGTAATAGCGCCCCGGGCAGAAATAGTACCTCCGGGTAATAAAGCCTTCTGCGGTTGCGTCCAAAAAGTACACCGGCGTACAATGTGCATTGTGCATGGTAGTAGAGCGATATTACATCCAAGCCGTCCAGAAAAGATGACCGAGTCCAGAGTCAGCACGGCGGTGTCCCCGAGGTGGCAGTCGGCACATGATTCGGCCGAGATACAAGGGTCGGCGGGGAACGGTAGCCGTGACAGAACCTGCAGGACGAGACATAATTCCGCCTAGGATCGATGAAAAAGGGAATCGCATGTATTTTGACCACACTCACGATCCAAGTTATAAGTTTTTTCGCCGGACTCGGGAGGTCTACCAACGTCTTTTCCTGTCCGGGGTGTGCGGTGTGCCCCCACCATCCCCGTCCTGTCCACGCACCAGTGCACGAGTCACGCCCTTTAAGAGCGTCCGTCTTGATGCTCACCATCTCTACCCTGCAAATCATAGCAACTTAGAAGACGAGAAGCAACAGGCTATTCGGTCCGCCTACTCGGATACCACAGCTTGCCGAATTGTTTCCCTACGCGAGAATCGGGAGCTCCACTTCGGTTCACCGTGTAGAGGTCATAAATGTACCTTGGTTACTTGCCATCGACAGTAGTCCCACCATGACAATCGTACTCGTCCGACCTCCAACCACCCACATCCATCGGCCCTCCTTCACGTTCCGCGCGCTTGCCCCGGGTGACGGGCGTGGAGCGCCGGGTGCCGAGTCCTCTCGACGCGAGGCGCCGGTCATCACCGCCACCACGGGCGAATCACGGCCCCTTCCTTCCCTTCCGGCCGAGCTCCACCTCGACATCATCGACAAAATTGCCCGTCATGTGCCTGGCTTGCCGTGCCTGGACGAACCCTACGATTCCACAGACCTCAAGACCCTTTGTGCGTGTGCGCAGGTATGCAAGCTGTGGCTCAACTCCGTGAGGAGGAGGGTATGGCAGGGCGTGCGGCTGAGCGGCCTAAAAAAGAGCATGGCGCTCGTCCAGTTGTTGCGGGCATACGCACACGAGTCGGGCGATAGCCCTCCGGCGTGGAGCTTGCCCTGTCTTGGACAGTACGTCGCACATCTGTCCGTTCGGGAGACGCGCGGGAACGCCTGGGATCCAAAGTGGCTCGATGATGCCCTCCCACATCTTGCGATGCATCTTCCCCACGTCCAGAGCCTTGAGATAGAGCGTGTTACTTGGGAATACCTTTCTTCTCGATCGCGCACGGCTTGTCTCAAGGCATTCAAGCACGCGAAAATTCTTGCGCTGCGCGGATTCGTGTTCCGTGCGGCCAAAGACATGTACAGCTTCCTCGGCGAGTTTACAGATCTAGAGGTGCTCACGCTCGATGGGGTACACTGTACCAAAGAAAACGTGCCAACATGGCACTTCGATTCCGTGGTGGACGAGGAGAGAACTGTCAAGCTGCCACCAAAAAGGTTAAGGGAAGTCGGGTTTAGAGACGTGCCTATGGAACCTGTCTTGGAGTGGATCATGGCGGGTTCTGAGTACCGGCGAAAGGTGGGCAAGTCTGAGCTAGAAATCAAGAGTGTGAGGATGGGAGGAGTCGGCGTGTCGGAGGCCAACATTGTTGGGAAGTTCTTGAGGGGCGTGGGTGGCACTTTGAGGAAGGTGTATATCGGGTTTGAAACTGATTTCGTGGAGAGAGGTGGTGAGTATGGGGGAGCAAGCACCGGTAGAGTATCGACTGACCATGGGTGGCGTGCAGATGCGCTGGTGACGGAGATGGAGCTCGCCGAGAACACGAACCTGGAGGAGTTCCACATATTTGGACTCGTCGTTCCATCTCCCCCGCCTGTGGACCCGTTTGAGCAGGAGCCGAGGCCACAGCCACGAGCACTCGAGGCACTCACGTCGCTGCTTTCACAGATCCGGTCGCGGATGCGCGTGCTGTCGCTCGCGCTGTACCCGGCGGACCTGCGCGCGATGTCTGCGATTGACTTTGAGGGGTTGACGAGGGTGTTTGAGAAGCGGGCGTGGTCCTACCTAGATGAGGTGCGGGTGGTCATCTCAAACAAGGGTGAATATGGGCTAGGCAAGGTGGTAAAAGAGCGGCTAAAGGTGCTGCAAGAGCGGAATGTACTCAAGGTCAACGTCGGGTTCGACGAGCGGGAAGTCCTGTAATAAGACATAAGCGCTAATAGACGACTGTTCTCACGCATCCTTTGTTCCAACCATGGCTGACGCAGGTAAAGAAACCCATCCAACCTTTGAAGTATTGACCTCACTGGCAAAAGGTTTCTTCAAGGGCACCTCTGCCGACCAGGACAGGCGCTTCTCCGACAAAGAGCTGAAACTGCTCAAAACGATGAAGTTTCCCCCAGAGTTCGACAAAAAAGTGGGTCGTCCGCGTTGTTGCAGACCAACGACGCCCTTATCGGTCTCTCCTTTCGCAGGTGGACATGAAAAAAGTAAATCTTCAAGTCATAAAACCCTGGATCGCCAAAAAGGTCACCGAGCTCGTCGGCTTTGAAGACGAAGTCGTCGTCGAGTATGCCATGGGCCTGCTTGAGGACCCAAATCACACCGTAAGTACCCACCTTGGTTCCGTCGTCCATCGTGGATTTACTTGTGAACATGGTACAGACACCCGACCCGAAAAAGATGCAAATCAACCTGACCGGTTTCCTGACGTCTTCCACCCCAGCCTTTATGACGGCGCTGTGGAGCCTCTTACTTGAGGCGCAGGATTCGCCCGCTGGTGTCCCGAAAACATTTGTAGAGGAAAAGAAGGAAGAAATGCGTAGGGCAAGGGAGACCGACCAACGTGCGTTTGGTGAACGAGATCGCAGAGCTAGGTTGGACGAAATCCGCGAAAATGAAAGAGGTGAGCGTGGCGACCGTGGTGGGAGGGGTAGAGGTAGAGGCAGAGGCCGTGGCCGCGGTGGCTTTGAGGGTGGCGGCAGAGGCAGGGATAACGGCTGGGGCGGGCGTGGCGGCGGGGTATGTTTCATTGATGTCTGGCATTCGATTCTACTAACTTGGCTCAGCGTCAGGGCCGTCGGTTTACCTCGCGCTCTCCACCACCGCAACGCCGTCGTTCCCCATCTGGGTCACCGTTTGATGCACGCAGTTCTCGCTCACCTCCACCGCCCCCCAGTCGTCGTTCCCGTACACCTCAGAGATACGCTTCTCCACCTGCCCGTCGCTCTCGCTCCCGTTCTCCTCCCCAACGTTCACACCGTCGTTACACTCGCTCACCTTCCCCGCGTAGACGCCACCGCTCGCGCTCTGTGACTCCTAGAGGCGGTTCTCGTTCCCGCTCCCGGTCTCTCCCTGTGCGGAGGCGAAAACGTTCCCCATCTCGCTCTCGCTCCCCCCCGAGAAGGTACAGCGGCGGAAAAGACAGGCGTCGCGACAGCCGGAGCCCCCTCCCTCGCAGACGTCGTTTCTCCCGGTCTCCAACACCGCCCTCAAGTCGTTCACCCACGCCTTCACCTCGATACAATCGTCGCCGAAGCCCAAGCCCTAGAGGCGGTCGCAGGGTTGGGCGAGATAGCTCATCTCGCTCTCGCACTCCCCCGCTTCGCCGCCGGGATTCTAGGGAACGTGGCCGCACTGTAGACGAGATCCGTCGCGCAAGGCGAAGTCTATCTCCTGCTGCTATGGACGTTGACAAGGTGGAAGCGCGCTCTAGGACACTCGACTCTGACCTCCCTCAAAATTCTCGTGGTGAACTAAAGATCAAGGGTCAAGCGAGTGCCGCGAAATCGAGATGGGAGGACGACGACAAACAGGTTTGTGGTCTCACTGTACTTTATGTTCGACTAGTAAAATTTGTTCTTTTGAGTAGGGCCAAACCCCCAATAACGTTACTGCGAGGCAAGAGTTGGAAAAACGCGAAAACGAGCTGAAGGAGCGAGCACTGAGGAACAAGGTGATCAGGACGAGAAAAGGCAGTGGAGGCACCGTGGCTCCACCAGGTTGAGCCCCCTATTGTGTCGTGGCTGGTATACTTTCGTGCTTTCTATCCTGTTACATCCCCGCTGATCGCTACGTATCACCTCGCTTCTCGAGGTACCAGGACCAGTTGAAAGAAAGAACTCTTATCCTGGGTGACGAGTACTTGTTGATATGTTTTTCCTGTTTCTCATCCTGTTTGTTGGTTGCTCAAACGTATACACGGTTTTTAGTTGTTACAGCGATTTTACCCTCACCTGCTTGTCGATTACTACCCTCTGAATAAACTATGTTTTGTCACTAATGCGGGTCAACGAGATTCATGTCGGAATGGATTCCTCGAGCTTACCTCGTATAACTACAGAGCCTCAATGGCTTGTGTCCTCCGTCGCGCCGGCTGGAATGGAGTGGAACTTCTCTCGAATCAGAGGTTTCACAACGAACTCTGGGAAGCTAGCAAACGAGTTCTGGATACATACCACAACCATCTCCGTACTTGACATCCGGACTTCTGCAACGAGGCTCACGAATGTCTCTACCGGGACATTGCAGCCTATATGGCCTTCATCAGTAGCTCACCTAGTTTTTCTGCAGGCCAACCTCGTCTACTAAGGGATGCTATGCCCCTTTGTAGATCCAATCAATTGATGGCGTCTTCGCGCCAAGGTACGTCTCCTGCGAAAGATTTCCGAGATCACTCGTCGAATGAGACGCAAGCAGAGAGGACGACGTAACTTTCTTTTCGACGTTGGGATCTCTTCGTGGCAAGAACCCGTATCATACGACGAGTCGCACACACCTCGTCTGTCGCCGCTAGATCAACGGTGGCGGCTATTCTCAATCTTGCCTCATCTCCGTAAGTCTTTGTTCAAACCCCTCTGCCAGTTTCTTGACTCGTACCTAGGAGTAGTATTGCATGCAATGTTGACGCTAGCTCGTTATTCGTGGGCAGATCCCGGATGCGCAATAACAACCCCTTCCCTTGAGTGAGAGACCGGTACCCTCAGGACGGATTGAGACGTGTCAAAGCCCGGTGCTCGCCCGGGATAACCACCCCGCACGGGACCCTTCACCCCTTCTCCCGCGAGCATTGCATACCGTATATCTCGCCCGGGCTGTCACTCCACATACCGTCGCCGACCGCCCGTTCGCTACGTGGCTCGCAAGATCTCTCCGAGGTCCCCGAAGCGGGCGCATGCTTCCCAGGGAACCATGATCGAAGCGGGCCAGCCTCTGAATCGCACGCGTCCCGCTCGCTCGTGTGACCAGGGAGAAAACGCCGCCGACGGTGATGATGGTGGAGAGACGTACCACGTCCGTCACCATGCCACGCTCGCAAGAGCCCGATGGCGAGGTGCCACCCCCCTCGTTTACCCACGAAGGTCTCCGTGCACGTCGTCCTCCCTGGTCGAGGTTCACATGCGCATCTTGCCAGATTCAACACGTACAATCGACGTTCACCACGTCAGGACCGCTCGTCGGCCGAAGCGCGCGACGCGGCGTTTTCAACCACTGTCAGCTTTCTCCGTTGATGCTGTCGCCTCCCAAGCGTTTTAACGATGCAAGATGACTCCCACTTGGGTATCTTTATCGGATATAGAGCCGGACACGGGGACCGACGCTTGGCCCTGTACATCAGGACCCGTTTTTTCCGAGCATGTCGCTACGAGACCTTGATTCGTTATTCTCTCTGGCATCTGTCTGGTGTGTCGGAGTTGACGGACTCACGTTCACCCCTTGGCCAACGACAACGCCGTTAGACTCTCTTTCAAGCTACCACGATCTCACGGCGTTTCCAATTTTCCAATTCCAAGCGGCCCACATCGATATCGGGTAACAGCTCGGGTGTCTGCTCAATTGGGTCGTCGAACTGCCACGTCCAAAGTCTTGATTGAGTAGGTCTCTGGTAGTGCTGGCTTATCTCGGTATTATCTAGGCGTTCGCTTACAATGTCTACCAAAAACTCTTCCCCTGAAAGGATGCTATCTAGCTTCTCGGCAAGATGCTGGCAAGAAGGCCATCGAAGCTTCTCTCCCCTCTCGTTTCATGTGAATATGGGCTTCCGCGGTCATAACGCTGACGGGATACACGTCAGCGTGTTACGCCCCCATCGGGAATCTGCCGACAACCGCATGAGTCTCGAGCAAGATCTGAA
Organism: Nevesoporus exiguus; assembly: GCA_038089155.1. Taxonomy (NCBI): domain Eukaryota; kingdom Fungi; phylum Basidiomycota; class Agaricomycetes; order Boletales; family Boletaceae; genus Nevesoporus; species Nevesoporus exiguus. The sequence goes on from JBBPKI010000034.1 coordinate 10,812, forward strand.
TCACAAACAGGGTCGTCTTCCCCCGCTCTTCGGAGATCGCCCCAGGCAGTTCCCCAGCCTCGATCTCACATTCCAAGCCGGGACGGACGGACGTAAGTGTCTGCCTCGGCGATCAATGAAACGGTCGCTCGCTGAAATCGAGTTGGTCGAATACGTTTCCTTGGTCTTCGGGGTCATCCTCCTTCATCTCCCCTTTGGGCCCTAGTCCATCATCCCTGGATGCTCCCTGAGCCACCCAACCAGCTCGCCCCCGCCACCGGCTCACTTGACGACGCAAAAGTCCTTCGATGTCCTCCACGCTCTGACACCCGTTCAGCGCGAGCCGAAATTTGGAATACCACGAACGGTGCGCGCTAGGTCCCTCGCGTTATCGGCCAGGTTCCGGCCACGAGACGCAGGGACGTACCATTGAAACTCGATCATGTACCGCACATGCGCTTGCATCGTCTTGAGGGTCGCCACGCCCTCGAGGTGCTTGCACAGCTCGAGATACTCGAGGGCCATGAGGACAGGATCCCGCACAGTCTCGCCCGAAAACAGGCTACGATCCGTCCGTCCATCAGCCTCTCTCTCGACGGCGAGGAAACAGGGAGGGGCACACACCACGGATTTCCCAGCAGCGTCTCTCCGACCATGACCCCGTCCGCGCCCGTGTACGCCGCGTTACCCTGCACGTCCGCAAACGTCCGTACGTTGCCGTTGCTCACGACGGGGACGGTGAGCGCCTGCTTGAGCTCGCGCACAGCATCGAGATCGGCTGCACCCTGGCGCCGTCGTTTGGCAGAGACATGCCGCGCATGCAGGGTGACCCACGACGCGCCCGCGTGTTCTAGCAGACGGCCAAATTCCGTCGTCTTGGCTGACTGGCAGAGGCGAATCTTTGCAGACGATGGGACGGCGAGCGAGTGCGCCATTGCGGAGACTGTCGTCCAAGGCAAGTGCGGGGAAGGGGAAGTAGAGTGGTCAGAAACGCGATCAAAAACACGGGGATGATCGAGCACCTATCGAGTCCACCAATGGCCAATCTTTCTTCGAGAGTAGATACCCGCCAAAGTGACCTTGGCGTGCATGTTCCTGAGGACATCCAAGGTTCAAGTCTGTAGTATGTTACGAATGAACCTGTTTGAGCGAGACGAGGTCGACGATGCTATGGCTCCGTACCTATTCCGTCGCAATAGGTCTGGACGCGCCGTGCCGCGTTGACGACCATTTCTGGGTCATTTCCGCAGAGCTGTACCACCACGGGACGTGCATAGGCGTCCAAAAGATGCATGGATTGGATATCTCGAAGGTGGAAGTGGAAGTAATCAAGGTCGTTGAGGAGCCTGTGAGGATCGAGCATCTGTGTGCATGTCAACGTTGCACCATATCGCCGAGTGAGCAAGCGAAATGGAGCGTCGCTCTGGTTGACCATCGGGGCCGAAGTGTAAGTCAAGTCAGGAGGCATCGTCGTTGCGCGCAGTGTAGCACTCGGTTACTTTCGTGAAGATCATCGATTCGGTCTCCCGCATGATCCGACGAATAGATTAGATATTGAATGCACTCGTGGTACAGATAAATAGATATACTAGAAAACAACGCACTGCGGCAAACCTATGCATAGAAAATACCGACTCCAAGATGGTATATATAAACACCTGCAATAGTAATCTAGCAATGCCTGTCCTGGATATCAACAAATAGAAAGAGGAAATCATGCGCGACCGATTCAATGATCCCAGAGACCGATGTCTACGTATGCAGCGAGCCAGAACATGGATGAGAAGAAAAAGCGAGACAAAGATAAGACTGCACACCAGAAATCCTTCAGCTCAGCCTGAAACAAAACACATCACCCAAATCTTCATGCTTCTTTCGACCCCTTGTTCGTTGCGGTGCTCACATCAGGGTTCGATTCCCGATGGAACAACCCGTTTCGTTTCAGTAGACCACCTTCACATTGAGCAGAGGTCGAGCGTTTCATAACTTGAGGGGGCCCTTTACGGTTAGCATCATGCGGGCCTTTTGGCGAAGCATCGGGAGAAGACACCTGGGACAAGCCCGGAGATGGGCTCCGGGGCGGGTCCTCACGCTCGTCACGTGCATTCTGCCCGGGTGATGCTCTAGACCCCGATGCAGAAGCGTGTCCTTCTTTAATTGCAACACTCGACACTGGTGGGAAGTAACCCATATCCCCGCCGGGTTGGCTAACGGGTGGGAAGTACCCCTCGGCAACAGTATGTGATGGTTGGTCAAATCCAGCCGCACCGTGTACTGGCGCTCCGACTGCCGGGTTCATCCACGGGGCGTGTGACCAAAACGTGCCCGGCGTCATCGTTACCCCAGGCGTCAATGCCACACCAGGTGTCATCGGAACCGGAACGCCAGTCATCGGCATGGATACCGCTGGTCCAGGGATTCCCGGTGACAGCTGGACTATAATTCCCGGAGAAAGCGGGATGCCGGATGAGAACAAGGGAGGAGGGATCTGCATGTATTGCATTGGCCGCTGCGGAACACTAGAGGATTGCGGGTAGTACGATGGTTGGGGCAATTGAGCAATAAACTCCTGGTTCAGACCGGTTTGTCTTCCTTCGTCCTGAATAGTATTTTGAATCCGCTCCTCGCTTCCTTTATCTTCCCGCACGTGACCGTTTTGCGTTGGAGTTTGTGCCTGGGGAGGCAAGAATGTGAAAGGCGGCATGCTGGGCGTAATCGGAGGTAGCCCATGAGGAGTAATAACGCCATAATGTACAGGAGTCGCATGGTGAGGGTATGTGCCATACTGCGGATGGTTAGGGTGATGCAGCGGACTATGCATGTGCGCAGGGTGGGCTGGGGGACTCCCCATGGGATGATGAAGCGAACTCCCCATTGGATGTGGATGGACGGGGCTGAGAGGGTACCCTGGATGATAGAGCGGACTCTGTGGCTGAGCATGCGGCGAGAAAACCACACCAGGCGGAAGAGTGAAAGCAGTGGGAGGAGGGAGCGAGATTGGGCCCGGATGTCGATGAGATGGCTGCGTGGATTTTTTTCCGTGGGTCTGAGATCCCGCTGATGAAGAGGCCTGGCTTTGTCGCTCCCCAGACGGCGAAAGCGACTTTCTCTTCTCCTCTGATAGTTTATTTTGAGCTCTGTTAGCACGTCGCATACCAAGTGCACCGAGTGCCGTTGCAACGTAGTCAACAGCCCCGTTGGCCTTGATCGCAGGAAAGTCGCTGCGTAGCTGAGGCTTTGACGCGCCCCGCGTCGCGTCGGGTGTAGGCGAAGAATCAGTATTGAGTATTGATTGGGCTAACAACGACGCTTTAGGAGGTGTCCCTTCGGAAGAACCTGTATGATTTGAAGACGCTCGAGCACCTCTACTCTCTGGCGATCCGATCCTCGAAAGTTCGGGCCAGTTGTTACCGAGGCTACTGCTATCGAGTCCAGGTGGTGATGCAATTTTGAGAGCCGATCCCGATGACCCTGCTTGTGATCTCGACGTGGCAGCTGGTAAACTGAGTGACATGGCCGCTGAACCCAACGAAGAAGATCTTGCAGACAATGAAACCGACGGCGAAGACGACGGTCCATCCTCCTCCAATAACGGAGCACTGGGGTGTGCGGTAGACCTCTGAGACGCTGGGCCCAAGCTAGGATTTTGCGAGGCCGTTGAGCCAATCGAGAGGTGGTGCGAGGTACCCGCACTAAATGGTCGTTCCGAGCTGGCACCAAACGAAAGTCTCTCAGAAGCCGCGACACCAAAAGAATGTTTCTCTACACTAGCAGTACCAAACGATGGCCTTGCGGGACTCGAAAAGCTTGTCCGCTGAGACGCCAAGCCAAGGGGTAGTCCGTCATTGAGTACATCCCCCTTCGATGATATGGCGCTCATATTTTGCCGACGGGAGCCAGTCGAACAGAAACTAGAGGCCTGAGAGGATCCAGCGCTGAGGCTGGGTTGCGGTGAGCCGAAGCTCGAACCAAGTGACGTGAGGGAGTCGGGAGTAAGTTTGACATCAGCGAGATCTGTAACCAACGTCAAGTCCGTAACGCTCCCTGTCGGGCCAGAGCTATGCACTGAAGAGCCGCTGGACGACATCCTTGCAGATATGGGACGCGGAGATCCAGTAAGGGAGTGTGGCTGGGATAGAGAGTGGGCAGAAGAGGAAAGAATTGGTTGAGTGATCGATGAAGCCAAAGAACTTGCACCCAATGATTGGCCCTGCAGGTGCAGCAAGGCATGAGATTGCTGATGCGATGGAGACTGGGGTAGAGCAGTCGGTGGTGTCAATGAAGGCGATTTAAACGATGAACTACGGGGCCTTGCAAGAAGAGCGTCCAGCTGAGCAGGCGTTAAACCCTCTACCTCGAGTCGAGAGCGCTGCAGATCGAGGTGCAATTGTGATTGGGTAAGTGGGTCGAGATGGGAATGCGATCTCCCGTCATGAGCACTGAGTACCTCAAACAACGGTGATGTCAGTTGAGAAAGCGACTCGTACGGGGGGACAAATGAGGTTGTCTGTGGCGAAACACCGACGAGCGGAATATTTTGGGACGACTGGGCAAACTTGTCGTAGTGGACTTTCAACGGCCTGCCATTGAACTCATACCTACCAAATGGGAAGCAAGGTAAGCGAGTGACTATACCAATGCAAGGACAAGAAACAATGGGACGGGTCTTGATCACGCTTCCATGAGAAAAAGTCCCCGTTGGCTGGGCCCGAGTGACGCGTGGTGCGTAATGAACCAGTCGCTCTTTCGACTTACCCATCGAACATTCGTCTAGCACGCTCTGCGCCATCTTCGGTTACGAAAGTAACCGTGCCGAAACCCCGAGATCGACCGTCAGGGCCAAGCGCAACGTCTGCGCGTGTGACAGCGCCCGCAGCACGAAAGAGATCTTTAAGATCCTGCCATTGGATGTGAAAGGGTAGCTTTTGGATCGGGTGAGCAATACGGCGGGTGAGAGAAAGAAGGGGCCGAAAAGCGATCGCTCAACATTTATCGATATAGCGAAGGACGTACATTACCAACAAAGAGAGTGCGCATTCCTGTTCCCCCACTGAGCAACTCACCATTCCCTGGGAGGGCTAATGTGAGATCGTCGAGAGTATTGAGAGCGCTCAATACGGGGATGTTGATCCCTTGTTGTACGAACGGTGCAGAAGGATTGGGGAAGGAAGGATTAATATTCAAGTCTGCATCGAGGGTTGCGCCCAGACGGTCTGGACGGACCTCTAGGACGCGTGTTTGCCAGCAATAACCATTGAACATATCGATGGCACGACCGGCATCTTCTGCGGTGGCAAGGAGGACGGTACCGTAACCACGTGAGCGATTGTCTGGTCCGAGGGACACGTCCGCGCGCAGGACGGTTCCGGCACGGCGAAAGAGGTCTTTGAGGTCCTGCCAGCGGACGCGATACGGGAGCTAGACGGAGGGATGAGCCGGGTAACGGGGAGGGCACAGGACACACACGTTTCCCACAAAGAGTTGGGTGCGCGTATCCCGAAGAGGCCTGTCGAGGGATGGGTGGGAAGAGGTTGCCATCTTGATGACGGCTTCGATGTCATCGTTGGTGGGGGTCGATCGCGTGGGCGGGGAATGTTGTTGGGGCGAAGGGGACGTACACGGCTGCTTGGGCTGTGGAGGGAGGGTGAGCTGGACGGGGCGGGTATGGATGGGGAGATATACACGCACGGGTGCCGGGAGTGGGGGAGAGGACATGCCAGTGGGGGGAGGATGGCAGGAGAGAAGGAGGAAGAGAAGGTCCGCTCATGTACACGGACGCTCCACAGCGACAAAAACAGGGTACACACCCCGCGCCACTTTCTACATCAGACGTCATTCTCCTTTTATGGCAGCGTGACCTCACCCTCCCCCCGCTCGTCGTCGTCCCCACCGACGGCGCAGTCTCTGGGCTGAGGGTCCCCTCGTCACTCCATTCTAGCATGGCCTGTCCGATCACCGCCGTCCCACATCGCTCCGATCCAACCCTCCCCCTCTCACCGCGGTCGAACCCTGGCAGGCACCCGCACTGCAGCACATCATGATGCAACCACATTTCCGCGCAGTTTCAAAAACACAAGTGGCGGCTTATCTCAACCGTCTGGGCGGCCCATGACACTACCGACGCTCCATGATCGTTTATGTCACCAATCTCTTCGATCATCGTCATACTTACCACCGCGGCATATCAGCCATGTCACTATTTGATTTGCACCGACTACAGTTTACTGCAGTGAAATCCAGTCGGGATCGATCACGTCCACCCCCTCTCTTCCCCGACCTGTACGCGTCCCTAGATCGCAGCGGCGCAGACGCCAACATTCTCACGCGCCCGTCTCTTTTGGCTTAGCAGCTTCGGTCGCACTGGGCAACAGCAAGTATGCTTGCACCCGGTCTAGGCATCAGATGGCTCATATCCAAGTTCAACTCCGAGGGCCATGAGGTGGCAGATAGTGGCGACTGAGGTCCGAAGCGCAGGTCCTAGCGCCCAACTCCGTGTGGTAAGGGATCATATCGGACCGAGAAGGTCATAGCATCCTTCGATATTTCTCATTGGTTGATAACCGGGGTATCAGCTGGACGCCGGACTAATGTAGCGAAGCGAACATGAAGCAAGCATAAACATTTAATCCAGTCTTTTTTTGCACTGGTCGCAAGCAAATTTTCAGGGCAATGGACTCTAGCTTGATCTAAATTAGCAGTGTGCTTTCAAATCTTTCCGATGAGAAGGTTCTTGATCATCTCGCGACCTGTAATGCGTGCGGTATGGTATAGTGTCGGGACATCAAGCGTCGACGAAAACGTGTCAGCAAATCCAAACGGCAACATCAGAGGGATCCAGCCTAACCATTCCACACAAATTAACCACGGGTCATGGAAACCGATAAAAAGACTAACCTCGAGCGTATTCCATCGCGAAGCAACCCTCGTGCATCTTGTACTGCTTTGCAGTTCCCCGCGGTAACAAGTGGACATCTCCGGGCCCGTACCTCTCCATCTCCAGAGCACCTGGCTTGAACGCCCACTGCTCGCCAACAAGGATGTGGAAGTAATCGTCCGCAGTATGCAGTCCAGTGTGTCCCTCCGTACCGAGGGGCGTACCAAAAATGATGAGGTACTCAGTAATGGACGCGTGAATGATGTACATGGCACCCATAGCACCCCCAGAATTGTTGAACACCCATTCAGAAGAGTTGGTGTTGAGGGCGATTTGGTTGGACGGTTGCGGGAAGGTCGACGTGAGGTTCGTGAGAATGTGTCGAATCATGCCTTCAGTATTACCAGGCGCCGCAGCAATGGCGTCTCGCGCAAGTTCATGTAAGAAGGGTGGGTCCAGAACATACCACTGGTCCTGTAGCAAGCGTCCCAAATTTCTAGCCTTTGCGGTATCCAACAGGGTAACCGACTCACTTTGATCGAGTCCAACCAACTACACATTACACAGAGAAGGCCGAAAACCACAGCTCTCAGTGTCCATTTCTTGAAGAAGTTTTCTGATGACGCCGTAGCCGTCGAAGGTTGGGTTGTGGGTTGTGACTTGGCCATCGAATCTAGTGAACGACCCTAGAGTCAGACTTGTGTACAATGAGACTAGAAAGACCGTCGTAGTTCGGACCAGAATGTCAGAAAGGGACAATATTGGAGTTGGAACAACACAAGGACCTTTTAACGAGTCCTTGGAATGGTACGACACCATAACAATATTAACACGTGACATATTCCCGATTCGTAGCGGCGCTGAGGAGAGGACAAAATAACAGAAGTGCTTTTTACTCGCGTCCACAAAACTCGCGAGGGTACATACACCTGTACAGGACTTATTGAAATTGACAAAAACATTTTGCTTTTAACTCACGTCTACTAAAAGACCTATCAGGTACGAAATTTTACAAAGTACCCTTCAAGACAGACGAAAGATCGGGCATGAATCACAACTAGGCTTCACCTAATTTGCCTTAAAGTCCCTCGCCAGTCTTCCTTTTACCCTTACTATCCTTGTTGGTACTTGGGCTGCACAACTGCCGACACATCGAAACACCAGCAGGTACTTGCCACAAAATTCAGCCCGACAAGGGCCCTCCCACACTTCGTGGGAGTCAGGGACAACCAGACGCGTTTGGGCAGACATTTCAATATTGTCGAGGATAAAAGGGATGAATAAGTAAGAGTACAGTACATCCTACAAAGAGCAAGCAATAAACTAGAGGAAAGACGCTTAAACTTCCTGGGTCTCCTTCTTGCCCTTCGATGTTTTGCTAGGCAAGAGCTCAGGGTTGATAAATGGTACAACACCACCCTGTGAGATGACCACATCGCCGAGGAGCCTGTTCAGCCTGAAGACTTCATTAAATCTCTTTCACAAACGTTAAACATGTCAGACTCACTCCTCATCATTCCGAATGGCCAACTGCAAGTGTCGAGGGACGATACGCTGCTTCTTGTTGTCGCGTGCAGCGTTGCCAGCCAGCTCAAGGATCTCGGCGGCAAGGTACTCGAGAACAGCAGCGAGGTACACTTCCAATCCATCAGTCATTTTTGCAAAGAACTTCGCTCCGGGGCTCACCAGGTGCACCGTTCCCTATGCGCTGAGCGTAGTTGCCCTTCTTCAATAGACGGTGCACACGACCGACAGGGAATTGGAGGCCAGCTTTGGCTGAACGGGACTGGGACTTGGAAACGGTTTCACCAGCGGCCTTGCCACCAGACTTTGCCTTGCCACCTTTGCCAGACATTTTGGTTCAGAGAGAATTTGGAGTGTGGTTTGGCTGTTGGAGTAGTAAATGGGGGGTGTCGCGACGAGAGGGCGAATATGTGGACATCGGGACTGTGTACCGTCCCCCTTTATACCCGCGTGGGTGAGTGGACGAATTAAGGTTTGCACATCAACAAAAGCACGACGCGTCTGACGCGTGTGCCAAACACGACCATACGCGTCTCAAGAGATATAACTCGACATGACCCTCCACACCTCACTCCGTATAACTCCAGCCGGTAGCCTGCCTTCTAACCTTTTCGCCCCACAACAACATCTTGGTCATGGCCGTTGCAACCCCTTCTACAGCCTCCAAGGCCCCAGCCAAAGCACCCGCGTCGGACAAGGCCATTAAAAAGGCCGCCAAAACATCTTCCGGTGCCGCTGCAGCAGAGGGCGAAAAGAAAAAGAGGCGCAAGGTCCGCAAGGAAACTTACTCTTCATATATTTACAAGGGTGCGGTCCTTATTCCGAGTGCTTCCATTTCTCTGATTGCTGTTTCAGTGTTGAAGCAAGTTCACCCCGACACCGGTATCTCGAACAAGGCCATGGCCATTCTTAACTCCTTTGTCAACGATATATTCGAACGCATAGCTACCGAAGCATCCAGTCAGTAATACCGCCCATCCCGACGAATGACATGCTTACCTGAGGTACTAGAACTCGCCTCATACTCGAAAAAATCTACGATTGCGTCGCGAGAGATCCAAACGGCAGTACGCCTTATTCTTCCTGGTGAACTTGCCAAACATGCCATCTCCGAGGGCACGAAGAGTGTCACTAAGGCAAGTTGTTGAGCCAGGTCAATCACCTTGCTTACTGACTCGCCTTCAGTTTTCAACATCCGCTGCCAAGTAGATGTACGCCTCATCCTGTGTTTACTGTGGGCTCCACGGACTGTTGTATATTAGTTGTATGGCGTACTTTATCTCTTAATCGATCTTACTTTCCCTAGTTATTCTATTTGAGAAATGAGAGACCAGGAGAACAGCAGATCGACAGGCTCATTCGAACCCGAGTTAGACTGGTAAGGCATTCGCCTAGGGTCGCATCCCATGCCATCATTTATAGCAAACCTCCTGGGCCAAGATGCGCGGGGGATCGGCAACAACAGGAGAGGTAGGAAATATGTTTGGGTCAGGATAACTCTGGTCGGGTTAGGGTTAACTCGAGCCAAGACTCCACGCACAGGTGCTCTTCTCGGGTTGGTTTTCCCGGCGCCGACTTTGGATATTTGGAACCACGAGAAATCAAGCCAAGCGCTAAACCGCAAAATCAACCGACATAGCAGTGCGTATCTATAGGGATTAGTGTCGAGAGATCTGAAACATCTCAATCGGGGAATCATGTAAAAAAGAATTCCTCTTGTGCTCACTATTTACTTATTCGCCACCTGTCCCTGTCTCGCTGCTGACCAGCTGTCATTCTCTCAGCAGATGCGGCAGTCAAATGACGGCAAAGTGACGCCGTCACTTGGGCAGTGTATATAACGTTATTGCTTGACGACCGTACTCAGCCAGTTGGACGTCTTCGGGAGCTGTGATTGGATAATGGCTTGGCAAAAGGGGGGTTGGGAATGGCCTGCATTGAAACTGCGCGGAGGTGGGTGTCTCAGAGTTTCGTAGACCAGTAGTGACTCAGTTATCTCTGTCCATTTGGTTACTCACAGTACGTGATACATCCAGGGACCCGATTACGCTGTCGAAAATAACGGGAATACGGACCGAATTTTGACTCACTAACATATGCTTACCAGGGGCCGCTACAAAGTCAACTCATCTCGACAATTGGACTACACCAAGTTTTTGGAGTCAGAATACCGGGTGGTTCCGGAAGAGAGTACGCTGCCATGCAATAATGCCTTCCGATACTTTTGCTCTTCAAACACCGCTGTGTAGCGTCGAGTGCTCCTTGTCGTGCAAATTGCTCACCTTGCAACGCCTAAATAGAAATAACGACGACTACGGGTCCTGGGTCCGTTCAAATCAACCGGTAAGCACGATGGCGTTTCACCTATTCGAATTTCGATAGATGCTACGAAACGTTCTTGGTGCTTTCTTTCTATTTTTGTTGTTCCCCCAGCAGATGTAATCTAATGGTTGTCATTTACCGTATGTGATTTGCTCGATACTTTAGGATCTGTCGTGATGGTGGTAGGTCATTGACGTATGGCCGGACCTTCAGCATCAGCATCAACTGAGAAGCATATGATGAGGGTTCACTCAGGACTATTACGACCAACTACTAGTGGCGGCGGTGGCACAACAGGGACGCATCCATACATAGCCTTTTTTCCTTTTCTTCCAGTTACAGCTGAACATAACTTGTGGAGGCGGTCGACAGATGGTGGCACTCGCACCGCGACTCGGAGCAGCCCACTGGGATAAGTCTGCGAAAATAGAAATGTCAGCGTCGGAAACGATTCGTTGATTGATCCCTCTGTTTCCTGGGGCGGAGGAAAGATTGCTCCTTTGGCGGACACCCTGCAATTGACAGGCGTCCCCGTGTCTTTCGTTCATTCGATTCCGATCCGTCACCGCTCCGGGATGCAGATTGATTAGCCTGGGAGGACCAACACGCCTCAACCCGAACACACTTCACCGATCTATCACGGTGTAACTACCGTGCAATTCGCCGATCCGTGCCACCAGCTGTTTCCCCGAAGTGGATCCCTGTTTACGTGTGACTCCCCCCCCCTTTCTTGCGCTCTCGCCTCAGCTCCCGGGAAATCCCGAAGTTGCCCTCGCCTGCGTACGCTGTCATATCCTTGAGCGTCAGAGTGATGGTGCAATGGCGACTTGCTGTTATACCGCCCGGGTATCACGGACAATTAACGTTCCATATTTTAATATGAAATTCCTGTCTTGTCGCTCATTTCCAGGTTTAGCACCGCCGTTCATTTCGCTCAACTTACCCAGGCCGTTCCCCTCCTACTCAAATCTCTCAATACGTGTTCGCCTTAATTTTCGCGGGAGAAGATGAAGCTTAAATGCGAGATCCACTCACACGTTGAACCTCGTTGGGGAGACGTTTCCACACATACTGATTCACAGGTACATTAGCTAAGGGAACCTTCCCTTTGAAGCCGACTACACGTGTCCTCCTGTCTCGCCTAGCACGAAGTCAGAGCTTTGGCTCTTGCGCAAAGCCATATGGGTGATCGATGATAAATTTTGTCTTGACATGTTACGGTAATAATGCGGACAGCACAAGAACCCACCATCGGAGATCGCAAAACTGAACTGAATAAAGTTACATGTAACACAAACACCAGGTCAAGTGAATATAAGAAATTTACTGCTGTAGCCTAAGAGATGCTCGGAAGAAGGATCGGGTGCAAGATCAGAAATCGCGAAAATGGCAAGTAGTGTCAGAGGGAAAATCGAGTCCTTAGTTGATCACGACCTTGAGAACCATGTTCCCGCTCTCGTCTCTCCCGCGAGCCAATAGCTCGAACGCGCGGGCCGTGTCCTCCAGACGCATGCGGTGTGTTACCAATTTGCCGATATTTTCTAGCTTTCTGGAGGAAAGGAGAGACAAGGCTTCGGCATAAGTGTTGGCATAACGAAAGGATCCTTGGATGTCGACTTCTCGCAGGGCAGCTGCTGATAGGGGTAACATAACATTTCGGGTACCCATTCCAATAAGCATGACTTTACCGCCAGTAATGGCAGCCTTTAGCATCCAGGATGAGCATTCTATCTCGCTCCGATAAAAGGCTATCGTGCTCACATATATTGACATCTGAATGCACGATTCGGCGCCGGTGCACTCAAACACGATATCAAAGCCGTCAGGGACCTGAAATGCCGCCAACGCTTGCGACACGTTCTCTCTGGCGGCTCGAAGCTGCTCCTCGCATGTTCTCGGTTGCCGCGCGATGGACAAGCAATGTGTTTGAGAGGCGAAGCCGTTGGTCTTGGCGAAATCTAACCGTTGCTGGTTTATGTCGATAGCCACTACCTGGGAAGCGCCGTAAGATTTTGCGAGGGCACACGCGAGGATGCCGATTGTGCCGACACCGAAAACAAGGATGCGCTGGCCACTACGAAGACCCGCTCGTCTGCCGGCATGTACAAGGACGGAAAGGGGTTCTGCTAACGCGGCCTCCTCGAAGCTGCAATTATCAGGTAGACTATCTGGGGATTAGACAGGTCAACGGAGTCATACGTCAACCACTTACGGATGAAGGACGTGGGCGGGATGGTTCATGCGATCTTGTAGCGTCCCGTCAAGATGAGGGAAGGTTTTGGCACTGCTGGCGAAGCGCAACCTCTTGCAGAGGTTATAACGTCCAGATTCGCAGTAATTGCAATGTTGGCACATGACGCCTGCTTCAATTGCCACGCGCTGACCCGGTACGAGATTTGTCACGCCAGGACCAACCGAGACAACGACGCCTGCGGATTCGTGGCCGAGGACGAGGGGTGCTTGGATGGCAAAGTCGCCGTTTCGGCCCTCCAGGTAGTAATGAACTAAATAAAGGTGGAGTGAGTAAGGGTGTCCGCACTGGAACGGACAGTACGCACGGTCACTGCCGCATAGACCTGTAGCCCTTACAGCAATCTGGGCATGGTTATACTGAGGCGGCCAAACGGGCCGTTCCTCAACACGAAGGTCTTTGGGACCATATAGCACGACAGCACGCTGAGTATGCATTGAAGCAGAAGACATTGTTTGGAAGGAGAAGGGGGGCGAGGGTAGCGAAGTAGGGCCATTCAAAAAGTCTTATAAAGTTAGAAGAAGTCAGGATCTCGTGAAGATGGCTCGGTACGAAATATGGCTGCTCAAACCATCTCAGATCTAGTCGGTCCGTCGTCCGAAGTGTATCAACGTATGATGACATAAACCTATCACGGCGTCACGCCTCCCTGGCATCACGCAAACTCCCGATTTTAAATTGTATCCTCGTAAATTTATTATACCCCGATTTGGATAAGCCCTCCACTTTTTGCGGGACTCTTCCGAGTCCAGGTTCGCGAGATTTCCTGTATTTTTTGTTCTTATTTTTATCGCAGAATGATTCCCAAGTTGAGCGTTTTTTTTTGTCGGAACTTCGGTCCCTTTACCGATCAGCGGGGCAGATCAAATTGGCTCCCGTTGGGGGCTGGACAAGCCTGCACCATGAATTAAAAGAACGCTTCCTGCGTGTCGGACGTTCACGCTACCTCATGGATCCCACACCCGCCATCCCATCACTCAAGCTGTTCGACTTGTCCGGTCAGAATGTTCTTATTACTGGAGCCACTAGGGGTAACGTACTTATTGCTTAGATATGATAAAGCTGCGTAAATGACCATTGACCCATTTCTTGGCCTCCATTTATGCAACGCGTTCTATTCCCCGATCGGGTTCAAATTGATGAATCAAGGCATAGGTGCTGCGTGCGCCATAGCACTGGCTCAAGCTGGTGCTTCTATCTGTCTTGTCCAGAGGGAGCCCTTACCAGGCAATGAACCCAACACGGCTACTGCAGATGCCATACGCGCGGCAGGGGGAAGTGCTCAGATCGTTGATTGCGACCTGGCCGATCTGGATGCTGTCCGAGGGCTCTTCCAAAGGGCGCTTAAGTGCATGGATGGAAATATACATGTCCTCGTCAATTGTGCTGGCATACAGCGGCGGTCACCCAGCGTCAGTTTCTCAGAGAAAGACTGGGACGATGTATGTGATTTTTCTACATCGCTTTCCCATCCAATCTCGCTTTCCGCTGCTCACATGACCGAATTTTCGAAACCTGCTCTGACGGATTGGCTCCTTAGGTTCTGAATGTTAACCTCAAATCAGTCTGGCTGCTTTCACAGGAAGCTGGCCGCCACATGGTCCCCCTGCGCAGGGGGAAGATAATTAATTTTTGCTCTCTTATGACCTTTCAAGGTGGTCTCACTGTTCCTGCCTACGCTTCTGCAAAAGGAGCACTCGGGCAGCTGACCAAGGCCCTTAGCAACGAATGGAGTCAGCACAACATCCAGGTTAATGGTATATGCCCGGGCTATATCACCACGGACATGTGAGCTATCTTTGGTATCTATTTCTACAGCAAGCCACGTATAGGCCTGTGTTTAGCACTTCCGTCGGCTCACAAGGCTTTAGACATGTTTTTTTGCGTCAGACAACTGAAAACATTTTTATCTTTCGGTCACGAGGTTGGTTATTTTCTGCTCAACGCTTCCTTCCCAGGAACGAGCGGCTCTTGGCAGATGAAACGAGGTTCAGACAAATCTCGGAGCGAATTCCGGCCGGGAGATGGGGCGATCCCAAAGATTTTGCGGGCCCCGTTGTTTTTCTCGCGAGTAGCGCGAGCCAATACATTTGCGGGGAGCTCTTGGTTGTGGACGGTGTGAGTCACTTGTCCATATTTATTCTACTCTCGGCGGAAACTGACAGGTATCATGATGAATCTTCAGGGATGGATGGGTCGGTGATCTCCATATATTGAAATTAAGAGTGCCTCCTTTGTGCAATCGATGGCCTATAACCCGTCTATATCTGATGAAATGGTCAATAAACACAATTCTTCTGATTCTCTTCTTGACGTACATCTTCTTATCTTTCAGCGTCAGTCAGCCAGGAATTCAAATTCTAAATGAAGAGATACCTCTCCTACCGCTAATGGTCTAGTCAAAAATGATGCTACAATGCGTTATGTTTAGTTCAAACGCTAGACTACTGCAGGAATCCCGGATTTTGGCAAGCGATCCAGTCTGGATTCGACCGCTGGCCGATCTGCCGGGAGGGCGACGGACCTTTTAACACGGTCCGCGCGTTCCGGGTGAGAGTGTTGTAGATATTGCACGCGGAGCACCCAAAATGGATGGCAGCGCTGACCGTCGACTGAATAGTCCGTCAATCGAGGAGCTAGCTAGACAGCTTGACCGCTTCGAATAACGAGCATGAAATTGGACCGATCCGATCGGGCAACACTAGCCGCGTGTTCCTCGTCGTGCTAGCGATATGAATGGGGCGTGGTAGACTACCCCTAGTTTCAAAGTGGGAGGATTCGAGAAACAAGTTTTATGTTGTCGAATGGGGATCACCCAGTGCGCAGTCGCATCGGCTGGCAACCACGCAGGAGCAGAAAAGAAACAAGAATTCGAAGCGTCTATCGCGGGATAGAAGCTATGAACAATGAAAACCGCAAGTTGACATGAGTCTGTCATATGTTTCGTGGTCTGGTGCGACATGCGGCATTCTTTGCGGTACAAGCATTGCCGACGGGAATCAAGGGTTCAGAGGACCGCATGGAATGAGACTTTCGAAGGTCGCCCAGCGTGCCAGTGTTCAGCTCAACTGCACGTCATGCTAGCACATTGGATAGAACGTTCTCAGAAATTTTTACTTCGATGTAACCATGCGAGTCAAACCTCATGGGTATAGATATCATCCAGCATTAGGGTCCTTTTGCGAAAGTCACCAAACCCCCAGTGGGTAATATCTGGCACTTGGTTGCGAGGGTCCGGAATCACAATCCCTTGGGAACCATGCGTCCGTGGCGGCGTCCACCATCGCCCTGAAGGTTTGAAGGCCGACCGGCCGTATTATGTGTCCTCCTTCCCTGAGCTCACTTCATTGTCAGTCAATTATGCAAGGATGGCATGTGCACTATGCCCATCAGCGGTCCGCTCGAGCCTCCAGGGGTAACCGGCAAGCAGCCGAAAAACGGCCCGGGGGTGATATAGTGTCGGAAAGTGTGGAAATTTGTCGGACGCTGGTAGTGCGAAAATGAGCCCACGTTCGAGCTGCGATAGGCAAACGCGAGCGGACTGCTCTCCGAGCTGTGGCGACGTCCAAAATACCTCAGCATCATTTTTTGAGGGTGGCACCCTTTTTCTCTTGAAGGGAAGTGAGCACCGTCGACAGTGTTGAAAACAATCGTAAGGTCTCATCCTCATGCACACTTTATTTTCCTGAATGCCATCACTGCCTGATATGCACAGATTGTTTCAAGCTCGACGAAAATGTTGAAGTACAGCCCCGGCACTATTCGGAAGTGTTCTCGACCAAGTTTGTCACTCAAGTACTAGTCGGGCGGCCGGCGCGTTCCGGGAATGTGACTAGCACCCATGTGTAATACATCTAGCCTGGAACCAGGGGCACAGGAATTCGGAGGGCATGCTGGCAAGTTCACATTGAGGCATTTATGTTACTCCGACTGTGTAACCCGTTCGGTCCTTATTATAGCTGGGGCAGGGAGATTTCCAGTCCATCGTAGCACAAGATAGGAAAGTTTAGCCCAGTCACCGAGAAACCTGAGGCCTGAACATTGATCCGCGTTATAGGACATGGACCCCTCGGAATGAGTCGCCATCGATGTCAACGCTACATACCATTCACGGAAGATGGGATGAAGAATTCAGCTCGTGACTTCTTTACCCAGCAGAACGGCTCCGAGACGGCCTAGTAGCTCAGTACTCCCGGAGCATGGTCATGTGAAACATGGCAGTAAGCGAACTCTATAGTCTCTGACTAGAACAATTCTCTGCAGTCGAGCAACGGCGACGGCTGTCCTTCCATCCTGAATTGAGCTGGGCCGCCGTGCACCACATGTTCAATGCCATGCGAGGCAGGCAATTAACCCCCTCTTGGTTTCGTCGCCTTCGCGTCCCTCTAGCCATATATGTGTGGCTCTCCCTGTGGATAGACTTCCGACGTCCCCTAAGTATATCCTCTCGTCCCGTAGGCGCAGCTATTTAATGAATCGACACAAGTTCCCCGACGTCTCCCAAAAACGAGACCTTCGTGATTAGAAGACACGTGCTAATCTTACATCGCGGGCCTCTGCCTGGACCGCTGTCTTTGCTTCCGACTTGCTTTCCTTGGATTGTCACTCCCTATAAGCCCTTACCCGAACACCAGCTAGAGCGCCGTTTACTCCATATTGAGGTGCGGCACATCAAACGTCTCGGTGTTTGATCATCTATCCCCGTGCTACTTGTGCAATGGCGTCCCTATGCTCTGGTACTCGGTTGGGTCTTTGAGAGGCCCGTCTGCTGTAGAGTAAGATCATCTTCACAGTTGATGAGTTTGGATGGCGTAGAAGACTTCCGCTTTCTCTGTCTCGTTGGATGAATCCCGTCCACTGATACCGACGATGACGCGACTCAAGGAGGTCCGGATGGGTCGACTGATCTGACGAGTTTCCAGGAAGGGAGCCTTGCGACTTTACTTAGGAGACCAGAATATCTCTCTTCGTTTGGCACAGCCCTCTACCGTATCAACGTTAGAAACGTCGAGGCGTCATGGATCATGGATCATTTGACTGTGGACGTAGGGAGTTTTGCTTATTCGTTCCCTCGGTGGTCGAGTTCACGAATTGTAGGTGGCTGCGGGGCAAGCTACGGTGTCGTAGACAAGTCGACTAGAAAACCCGAGGGTTGTCTTTGTCTAGGGCTCCTCGGCTCCTGCACATGAGTCATCGATCCTCCATGGAGTTGCCAGTCGGAGCACTGTGATGAGCTCAGGTGATGGTGAATGACTGTTGCCATGCTGTGCTCGGTTCCGGGGTCACAGTTGATAAATACCCCGGACGTTACACTTGCTCGTGCTCTCCCAGACGCGTTTCATAGAGCTCTCCGAGTCACCCTTGGCCATTCTGGTATGCCTCAGTACCAGCTACCAATTGTCGTCGTTCTAGCAGCTACTGGTGCTGTGAGCTTCCTCATTTTGTATCTCACGGGGCTCCAACAACAGAAAGTCCAACTTCCGACCTCTGGTGAACAGACCGAGTCCCTGTTTCGCGATCCTTTCGACGTGACGTGTCCAGAAGATTTCGTCGATGGCTATCCAATCAACGAAGTAGCTTTCTGGGATAAGGCAGGCACCTACACAAGTTACCCAGTCATTCCCACTTATCTCTACTGCCATGTCGTAGGTTCGCCTCTGGAAGCTGTTGATTTCTATGCTTCTTGCAGCGATTCTCGTTCTCCAGTCTATAAGCCTGGGGTGGACTATTTCCACTGGAGAGGACGACAGCAACTTAATCTATGCCCTGCACGCCGCGTTTGCCTTCTATCTCACTGCGCTCGCAGTTCGCTCTGTCTATCAAGACACAGTCAGAGCTCACTCCAAGTCCATAATTCATCTTGCAGTGTTGACTTTTGTGGCCACGACACTTCTTTGCGCTCTCGCTATTTTGCCGACCTCTCAGCCTATCAGTCTGTCGGCATCCCAAAATTTCCCCGCGTTGCTCGGACTTTGGTACACGGTTCTTATCCTCTACTTCATTGCCACTGTCATTGTGTTCACGATCCCCATGGGCCCGGCCCTCCATTACCCGTCCGAGACCCTCTACTCTGAAAAGATCCTCAAAGCTGCGACAAATCGTGACCAAGACAACGTGTGTGGTATTGTCGGAGCTTCTGTCTGGGATTATCTGCTGTTTAGCTACACTACCAGGGTGGTCATGCTTGGCTATACTTCAGAGTCTCTCGAGATTGGTGACCTGCCAGTCGTTCCGGCCGACATGCGAGGTACCTGCCAGTATGCTTCCATGCGACGCACCATACGCAACGTCAACTGGGGTCTCCGTTGGTGGCGCCCCCGGGCAGGGTCCGGCTGGGAGCTCGCATATAGGCTTTTCAGAGTCAACATCTTGCCCTTCACCGCATTAATTTTGATGGCTGCCGTTTCTGCTGGCCTGTTTTACGTGCCGCCGTTGTTCTTGAGACAACTGATTGCGTACCTAGAGTCAGACCCTAATCGAGAGGATCGCAGTTGGGGCTGGTTCTATCTTGCGGGCATGGTGTTTTCAACTGCGTTCGTGGAAATCAGTAAGACGCTTTATGAGCTTACAGTGGCGTGTTGATCACTAATAACCATGCCAAGTTGGTGGGCAGCTTTGGTCCATTGCCACGACCACCGTCCAAGGTCGCCTGAGGATTCAACTGAATACAACTCTATTTGGCAAGACTCTTGTACGGAAGGACATTGCATCGTCTTCGAATGCTGTCGACTCGTCGAAGGATAACAACGAGAATATAAGCAAGGATGCTGAGGATGACTTTTCGAGCAAGGCACAAATCATGACGCTTATGACGACAGACGTCGATCGCATAAGTGACTTCTCGTGGCACATGTACACACTTATCGGTATGGACTTGTTCCTGTTATATCCGGGGGCTTGCATTAACACTTGCCACATAGATTCACCGATTGAAGTTGTCGTGGGTACCTGGTTCCTTTACGACCTACTTGGCGTCTCTTGTTTTGTCGGGCTTGCTGTAATCTGCTTGTTCTTGCCATTAAACCATTACGGAGGCAAGGTTGTAGTCAACGCCCAAGAGAACTTAATGAAAACTCGTGACGAACGCGTGGCTTTAATGAATGAAGTACGTCAGACTGCTACGATCCGAGCATGTTCTTTTCATGATACTGGGAACTCAGATTCTCGGTGCGATCCGCATGCTAAAGGTGAAATTTTTAATTCGCGATCGCGCCCGACTAACCTTCGTGTTAGTTCATGGCTTGGGAACGCAGCTTCGAGAAAAAGGTTTTAAAGGTTCGGGAGAGAGAACTTAAATATCAGAAGCTGAGCTACATGGTTGAGCTATTGTTCAACGTGTTATGGTATGATCTTATCTCGTCCCAAAGCCAAATCTGACCATGCTGCAGGGACGGCTCGCCAATCCTGGTCACCATCGTCTCGTTCTGGCATTTTGCGGTTGTTCGTGGGCAAACGCTAACACCCTCGACTGCATTCACTTCTGTAAGTCGGCCTGCGCTATGTAACTACAAATTGACTTATCGTTTTCGGTATTAGATTCTCGGTCAGTGATGATTCTAACTCACTCTGTCTGAGTCTCTGATGCTTTGTGAAGTTTTTAACGAAATGAAGTTTGCATTGAATGCCCTCCCTGAAACATTTATTAATATGCTCCAAGTGAGATAAAACATCTGCCAACTGCAACCTTAACCGAACAATGATATACCTAGGGTTTTATCTCTCTCCGGCGTATAGAAAAGTATCTCCATGGTGCAGAGGTCAACCCGGTTCCTCCCCTGGACATGCAGTCAGGGCAAATTGCATTCCAAAACGCGACAGTTACTTGGCCTCAAGACCGCCTTTACCAAAGTGGCAGCACCACTCCTTCCACTACTGGCACACCAAGGACCAAATTCATATTGCTTGACCTAGCTTTGTCGTTCCCTGAAGACCAGTTGTCTTTGGTATGCGGGAAACTTGGGAGTGGAAAGACGTTACTGCTATTGGGTATGTGTCACCAAGGCGGCCATCGAGTGTCTCTGATTTATACTCGTTCAGCACTCCTTGGTGAAGCGGATATTCTGGCTGGTCAAGTTGCATGCCCTAGGTCTCCGCCCGATATCCTTGCACGTTTCTCGCAAAAAATAGCCTCTTCTGAAGACTGGGTCGTCAGAGGGGTCTGCGCGTACGTCCCTCAGGTGAGTTACGTCCTTTCGCACAGGAGCCAGTCTCATGCGCATCCTCAGACTGCGTGGCTCCGCAATGCCTCTATCAAAGGTAAATGAAGGTGCTGCGTACCGATCGGACTTAGTGCTAATTTATTTATTTCGAGACAACATCCTTTTCAACCTTCCCTATGATGAAGAGCGATACCAGAAGACCCTCAAAGCATGTGCACTTGAGAGTGACCTTCTTATCCTCGAGGATGGAGACGAGTCCGAAATCGGCGAACGTGGTGTACGCTCATTTTTATTGTTTACTAAAGCATACTCGGACAGTTTTTTCTTTCAAGGTCAATTTGTCCGGTGGGCAGAAAGCTCGAGGCAAGCTCGTTCCTATCACCCGTTACGGTCGCCTTTGATGACAATTCTGCAGTTTCGCTGGCTCGTGCAGTATACTCTCGAGCATCTATCTTGCTTCTCGATGATGTTCTATCTGCAGTTGATGCTCACACAGCCCACCACCTTTACAATGAATGTTTGAAGGGCGAGCTAGTACGCGGACGAACAGTTATTTTGGTGTCTCACCATGTCCAGCTGTGTGCCCCGGGAGCAAGCTATGTCGTTGCTCTAGATAACGGACGCGTAGCATTCCAGGGTGACCGCGACTCATTCATCGCTTCACCTGTCATGGCAACTCTCGTGCACGCCAACACCGGCGAGGCGGACGAGAAGGATCCACAGTCTCCTATCGCTGAGAAAGTGGAAAACCAACACGAAACAGCGGAAGCTACATTGGCAGAGACGGAACCAATCTCCGAGACAAGCTCCACGGCGTTAATGACTGAAGAGAGCAAGCCAGAACCAGGGAAGAAAAAGTCCCCCCGGAAGCTAGTCGAGGAAGAGAAGCGCGCGGTTGGTCATATTAGTCGAGATATTTGGGAGACGTACATCAAAGCCTGTGGAGGATACAAATACTGGATCATCTTTGCCCTTGCCCTTCTACTCGGTGCATTGAGTCCAGTTGTGGAGAATTGGTGGCTAAAGTATGTTCTGAATATGCAGGTCGGGGGCTATGCGGTGCTAATATCCTTGATCAGGACGTGGTCTGGTGCTGATCCCGCTGAAGCTGAGCGCAATGGACCAGTGTATTATATCGCTGTATATGCTGCGGTATGATGATCATAGCTCGTACTGACGCTTCTTCTGACGCAAGCTATAGGTCACCGTCTTTGGTAGGGATAGCGACATATAAAGCTCCGTCGACTAATGGTCACCCCAGGGCTCTTTCTAAACGTGTTCAGATTTTATATCCTCTGTGAGTTGTGTCGATCGATGGCTACATTTCGCATGCTGAATAGATTACACAGACAACGGTTCTATTAATGCGTCGACTATTCTTTACAAGAGTTAGAGTCATATATACCGAGGATTTCATTCTTTACTCACGTGACGAACAGAATTGTTGGAAACCATCCTATTTGCTAACATTCGCTTCCATGATACCATATCTCGTGGTCGTCTTCTGAACCGATTTGGCAAGGATTTCGAGGGTATGATAGTGTTCCGTGCTCTGGTATGCCTATCTAATTTGGTTTTCTTAGGCATTGATAGTTCTATGTCCGACAACTTTGGACGTAGCATCGTCTATGGATTGGCAGCGCTGACAATCATTATCACAATTAGCGTCGTCGGCGGTCTCCCTTTCATCATCGCGGCTCTGGTTCTTAGCTATTTCTACTACAGTGGTAAGGAACCTCGGTGCTTTGATGATCAGTCAAACTGATGGTCCCTCAGTGGCCAAGGTATATGGTCAAACATCAAGAGATATGAGGCGTCTTGGTAAGAGTTTCGGACTTTACTGAAATCTAACGTCTAATCCGGCAATTTGAAGACTCTGTGACCCGATCGCCCCTGTATTCGATCTATGGTGAGACTATTTCCGGCGTTGCGATCTTACGTGCCTTTGGAGCGCCGTCGAAATTCTTGCGTGACATGATCCGCTGTGTTGATACTGTGAGTGGCGTGGACCATTGACTGTCCTCGTTACCTCCTCACATTTACCCTGCACCTAGAATTCAAACCCTTATTACTGGATGTGGAGTAGTGAGTGCTGATAAGCTTAAAGAACGGCCAAATTGCTTATGACATTCCCAAGTAAATCGCTGGCTCTCGATGCGATTCAACTTGATCTCCAGTCTTGTCGTCGGCTTGACTGGCGCGGTCGCGGTGTTTTATCCGAGCATATCTGCAGCCTTGGCTGGATTTGCCCTGTCTTTTGCCTCTAGCATAACTCACAACGTGCGCCAGACACCCATCTATGCTGTCTGTTCACACGACTGATTATTTCATTCATTCTAGCTCTTGTTCCTGGTGCGACGCTTTGTCTCACTCGAGCAATCCATGGTTCGCATTACCGATTCTTATTCAACGGCGTGCTGACCTCAGACCAGGTTGCACTTGAGCGTGTCAAGGAATACTCGGAGCTTAAACGCGAACCGCCTGAGTTCATGGAACCGAGACCTGATGATTCTTGGCCACAGAACGGTCACATCAAATGCGAGGACCTTGTTATTAGATATGCTGTGCGTCTGTCTTTGTCTGCCAGATAGCACTGACAAAGATTTGTCCAAAGCCTGAACTTCCTGACGTGCTTCACCATCTGAACTTTGAGGTACAACCTAGCGAAAAGGTAAAGCAACGGTTATGTACTACAGTCAGTACGCTCCTTGCTAATTCAGCGGAACGTAGATTGGTATATTGGGCAGGACCGGGTCTGGAAAGAGCACACTCGCGCTCTCGTTCTTCCGATTCGTGGAGGCGACAGAAGGAAAGATCGTCATAGACGGCCTCGATATTTCCAAAATTGGTCTAACGGACTTGCGAAGTAAAATTACGATCATACCTCGTGAGTCTATATGGCACATTGATTCTCACATATGGATACTGATCATTCGTGTAGAGGACCCTACGATTTTGAGTGGAACGCTTCGGTCGACGCTGGACGTTTTTAATGAATATGAAGACGCGGATATCGTGGGTGACATCTTACTCTTTCGACGAGCAGGGGTTGATTATCTCTCAAAGTTTGAAGCCCTGCGTCGGGTGCATTTGATACCTTCTGAAGACGTTCCCGAGGAAACGCCAGAAACGATCAACGTCAACGTTTTCCGGAACCTCGACTCTCCCGTATCCGAAAGTGGCGACAACTTTTCGACTGGGTGGGTGTTCATTCGTTTTAGAAGGCCTGATGTCGCACCTCACGTTGGTAAACGCAGGGAAAAGCAACTCCTGTGCATGGCAAGAGCCATACTGAAACGTTCCAGGGTGTTGGTCATGGACGAGGTGGGTATTACTAACAGAAGTGAAAAACAGCGAGGGCTAACGCAACCACTCGTCCAGGCCACAGCGAGTGTCGATTACGCGACCGACGAGCTCATCAGCAAGACGATCAGACAGTAAGTCGGTTTCGTCTTTCGGCCCCGCCGATGACTGAACGCTCGGTAACAGGGAATTCGCCTCGAGCACGATACTGACCATCGCGCATCGGCTCCGTACCGTGATCGATTACGATCGCGTAAGCTGTCCGTGGATCAAAGCTGCCTTATGACTGACCAGTACTTTGTAGGTGATGCTCCTGGACGAAGGTCGTATCGTAGAGTTTGATCGCCCAGCCACCCTCTTGGCGGACCCCGGCTCTCGCTTCCATTCGCTTTGCAGGGCAGCTGGGCGCAAGGAGTTTTCTGTACTTAGGAAGTTGGCAGGTGTTTAGAGGCTCACAGTGCCATATCTGACCGCTTGACACACGTACATACTATCGCACTGGGCGTCAGTCAGACCATGGGTGGATCAGATAAATTGTCGTAGATCGTCATAGCAATGCTGCCAGATCCAACCTCCCATTACGGTCCTTGTTGTCAGCGACGACCACATGAATTATTAGATTGCTTCGGTCGCCTGGTCACCAAGTCATCTCAACAAAGCTCTCAGTAAGCCTTATTGCACCTCGTAAGGTCAATTCGTGCTCCAGTAGAACGCCAATTGTTACGAACAACCATCAATCTTCAGACGCAACCAACTCGGTAGTCAGTAATAGTACATCGAACTAGGACTTTGAACATCTAAAAGCTCCAAAGAGAAAGCGGAAACAACGCAGGTGTTCCCCTTTACTGAGGGTTCCACATCTTCTTTTGGACAAATTCGAGCAGTTGGTCGTCCGAGAGTTTCCTGAGATCCAAAGAACGGTCGACGTCCTGGACATGATGATCAATTTGGGAGTATGAGGTTTAGTAAAGGACAACCGACCGCTGCCTGTGCAGCGCGAATGACGCGGACTGCAATATGCGCACCGATCTCACGAATACGCCCGATACGAGGGTAAATGAGTTCCAACGCACGCTCGTCCTGAGAGAGCGAGTCTGCAAGTCCGATCGCCGACGCCTCAACCATGCTGTCCGTCACAGACGACGCGCGACAGAGAATCGAGCCCAGCCCGAGGCCTAGTTGGTGCCACCGTCAGAGATCGCTTGAACCCACCAACGAAACGCCGATGACGCACCCGGGAAGATATACATGTTATTTCCCTGACCGGGCTCCCACTCTCGCCCGCCAAAGTCCTCTGCAGGGAATGGCGACCCGGAAGCGAACAACACACTACCGTCGCTGGCATGGAGAGCCTCGGAGAAAGTACATTCCGAAAGCTGAGAGGGGTTCGAAAGAGGGAAGATGATCGGACGAGGGGTATGGGAGGCCATGCGACGGATGACAGCTTCGGAGAAGGCACCTTTGACTGTCGAAAGACCCATGAGCGCCGTGGGTTTCACATATTGGACAATATCAAGCAGATCTTTCATGGGCGGACCAGAGTAGTCTTTTCTAGAAAAGACTAGAGATTCCAAGCAATGACTATAAGTTGGTTATGCTGTCCAGAGCTGGCATAGGGCTTGCCTTTCTTATATTCTGCGACATTGTCGCGACGGTCGTAGATGAGGCCCCTAGAGTCGACGAGCCAGATACGACTACGAGCTTCTTCTTCACTCATGCCATTGAGGGTAAAGAAGCTAAGCAGCTGCGTGGCAACGCCAACGCCAGCGGAACCTGCCCCATAGAAGAGAATACGATGTTCACGGGGCTGGAGTGGAGAAAGGCGCGCAGCTGAGAGAAGCCCTGCCAACACAACTGCACCCGTGCCTTGAATATCATCGTTGAACAGAGGGAAACGGTGCCTGAAGCGGGAAAGGAAAGAGAAGGCATGATCCGTGGAGAAATCCTGTGATGCTTGACATTAAACCATCCATCCAAGTGCAATGCGCCATATTCGTGCGTGTTACCCACCTCAAATTGGATCAAGAGTTTGGGGTACGCGCGGGACATTTCGGTCATGAGTTCTTCCATGAACTCGTCATACTCGGCCTCCGAAGCACGTTTTTGACGAAGACCCAGATACAGAGGATCATCCAGGAAGGACTGGTTGTTAGTTCCCAGATCGAGGACAATTGGGAGGGTAGAAGAAGGGCGAATGCTGAAGCGCCTATTAGGATCACATAACGGAAAGACGATTCCAGAGAATAATTACCCGGCTCCGGCAATATAAAGCGACAGTTTGCCGATAGCGATAGGCATCCCGTTCAATCCAAGGTCACCCAGACCAAGGATGCGAGAACCTATAGGGATCCGTTCAGATCTACCGAGTTTTAACGCAGTGGGATCCACTTTCCATCCGTCACGACGCTGATCCGAGCATCGTTGATCGCTGGCCAATTGCGGAGGATAGTTCCAATCTTGCCTTTGTCTTTGATGGAAATAAACTGTTGCGCAGTCAGTAGGGAGTCGAGCTGGTAACATCAGCCGTGACATACGAGGCCCTCAGGCCTCCTGAAAATATGCGAGTATTGCAAACAAGCATCTCCGACGGTCGGGGTGTAGATGAGTGGTGTGATTTCCTGTGAGAATCATCAAGACAAGAGAGTGTAGTCAACTCGATTACGTACACTCATGTTGGCCAGACAAAGTCTGTAGAATGCATCCACGTCGGTGGCCTTCAATTGAGAGAGGAAGATGTATTTCTCAATGTTGCTCGTCTTAGAGCGCAACTGCGATAAAACGCGCTGGAGATGGATGTCCCGAGAGAACGCGGGAGGAAGAAGACCCTCGGCGGGTGGCTGCTTCGCTATACGGGTTGCATCGGTAAGGAGACCATGGGCAGGTTCGTGGCATGGGAGACTTACGTTGCGGTTCAACACGGAGCCTCTGTGCGCCATCTGCGGCGGACCAGTACGGGGTAAGTACGATAGTCATAGTAGGGGAGAGATAAAAGAACCGGGTCGGGGAAGCTATCCACGGACAGAAAACTTATAGCGGACGGAGAAAGTCGGGAACAGGGCCGTCGGAAGAAAGTCGACTAAGCACCTGCATACCAAATCAAGAGGGGCACTGGAGCACGGCGCAAAGTCATAACGACACGATCACTGAGAACCTGTCCCCACACGACTCACCTGGCTACGGTTCTTGCGGGGCCACCTCATCCTGATAGTATCGTATTTTCCAGGCGCACTTCCGAGTCTAATGCAGAGAGCGGTGAGAACAACCTACCGGGCCAGCCGTGGGCTAGACCCAATCAAATCAGAAACTTAGCCTTCATCACGCCAACCAAATTGGCACAGGACAAACACGAGAACGTGACAAATACACGTGATTACTGTCACGCGCATCTTGTCACGGCCGCGTGCCGTGACTCTTGTCTGCAGTCGATCATGTCGTCCATCACAGATGATGCCAACACCTCACCAGAGGTCATGCTACAGTTTTACAGGATGCTATACCCATTCAAGTCTATATTCACCTGGCTGAACCACGAGCACGTACCGACCAAGCTCTTCACGCATCGCGAGTTCGCGTTCACCCTCCAGGGAGATGTGTATCTGCGGTATCAATCCTTTAGCACCGCGGAAGACCTCAAAAAGCAGGTCTTGGCACTCAATCCAACCCGTTTTGAGATCGGTCCAGTGTACTCGGCCAGAGTGCGCGTCTCTTTTGTGGACAGAAATTCACGACTGACGATCGAGTCTCAGCCCCGGGACAAAAAAACTGTTCGCCCCTCTGCGTTCTCTCCGCAGAAACGTGAGCTTGTATTCGATATCGATATGACAGATTACGACGGCGTCCGCACATGCTGCTCCGCCGCAGACATATGCTCCCGTTGCTGGGGCTTCATCGCAGCCGCGGTCAAAGTCTTGCATTCCTCCCTTACTGAACAGTTCGGCTTCCGGCATCTTTTATGGGTCTATTCTGGTCGCAGAGGGATACATTTATGGATAAGTGATCCGCAGGCCATGGACCTGACGGATGATCAACGGAGAGCTCTCGTCAGCGCATTGACAGTGGTCGAGGGTGGAAAAGAGATGGCGAAGAAGGTCAATGTCCGGACTAACGGCAAGCCGCTTCCCCCATCGCTATGGGGGAGTCTGGATATCCTTCGAACGCTGTTCAGTCCGCTGATCCTGGATGACCAAGATTGTTTCGGCTCCGAGGACGGCTGGGAGACATTACTCCAGTTAATACCAGACCGATCGATCGTTGACAAGCTTCGCACAGAATGGTCGAAAGACCCCGATAGGCCGTCGACGCAAAAGTGGGACGAGCTCGGCATGCTTGTCGAGAAAAGCCCCGAGAAGGTGACGAGTCGAGACGAGTCTGTTATTTCCTCGGCTGACGAGATGCCTGGTGGTTAGCAACGACTCATGTGTGCATTGGAGGATGTCATTCTTCAGTACACCTACCCCCGTTTAGATGCCGAAGTCTCCAAGCACCGAAATCACTTGCTCAAGGCACCGTTCTGTATACACCCCAAAACGGGACGTGTCTGTGTGCCTGTCGACCCAGACAACATCGACCGCTTCGATCCGCGCGGTGTCCCAACGGTTGCCCAGCTGTTACGGGAACTGGATGTGGCGGGGGAGGATGCGGACTGGGAGAAGACGAGTTTGAAGCCATATGTCGAGATGTTGGATAGACACGCGATGGGACTGATGGATGAAGTGAGGAAGGCAAGACGGTCGGATTCCGTATGACACGGATGCTGTGCACTGCCACCGGGGGTTGATTACCTAATGTGGAGTAGAGTAGCTGGCCAATCGGAATGGACGGAAATCGAGGCAGTTCGCCCCAAGTCTGCCAGAGATGTTTTGGCGCAAGCGCGTCGTGCCTGAGAATGCTCACAGCCGCTAGCCATTGACGACCATGTCCGCCACCCCGTCCTCGCCAGTGCCCTCGTCGACCGCACCCCCATCACACAGTTACACCGCTACCAATGCGTCCACCCTCCTCTTCGGATTCCTCGTCAGCGCCCTGTCCCTCTTCGCCGTCTTCATGACCTTTGCCGTTGTCTGGAACCGTCTCATCGCCAGACGCCATGCCATAGAGGCCACGTTGACATCGAGCCCCACTGCGGAGTCACCGTCCAATCGTCGGCCCACGATGCGGGACATTTGGATCGCGCCTGATTTCCAGTTCCCCCGCTGGCTAGATATCAAGGTATGCAAATATACGACTGAAACGATGACCTTGCAACCAATCGATCGACTCTTCGCACTAGCCAGTGGCAGCTCAAAAATATGATTGTCCTCCAAGCTCATATCGGACTACGCACACGGAGCAGACCACCACATTTTGGAGACGTATGCTAAATCGACTGCCTCCTGAAATCACCTACCTGTTCTGCCGACCAGTACCCCCAGAACCCTTTGCATCGGGCGATACCGACGCATCCCAAATCAACCTCTCGCATGGATCAGATATCCAGATTACATTGCTGATCACTATGCCTCATGCTCCGCAGTCAACCCGAGAAGGAGTGCACAAGAACCAGCACGTGTTTCGCGAAATGGCTTTCGCGACAACGAACGTTCGCCACCATACCCCAGACCCCTCGTAGCAGCAACGTCTAGCCTGGATGTACCCATGTATTTGACCTTTCGTCACCCTTACGGTGCTCCGGTGTACTGATCATGTTAATTCTTCTTTTCTTCGATGTTATGGGATCCGGGGCTTGACTTGCTCGCGCCGAGGACATTACTAGCTTGCAGTTGGGTGCCCCACGCTCACGATAGGGAATGTTTGTAACACTATCGCCTTACGACTCTAATCCATGTCAACTTGACTCGAGGGTACGCACGGCTATTCCCGGAGGCGGGTGCTGCGGACCCGCGACGCCGCAGTCGTACAGCAAGTTGACCGTCGTCGCATGTCGCTTGCACTGGTGCCATCCCGGTCGTTTTTCGCACGTCACGCTTCGCTCTTGTTCTGCCGCGTCGTCATAGTACAATTCTCGGGTGGTGTCTTTCATTCCTGCACACTGCCCGCTGAACTCTTTCCGATACAAACTAATTCTGGTCGGATTCACACCCCTTTATGGTGGGCAGTTTACAGCAAGTAATCGCCTTACGCAACGACTGTTTGCAGTTCACCCTACAATAGGACAAAAAACGAATATTCGATGGCGGGCGCGTGCCCGTTTTGGGTTCGCAGTCGGGGTTACTTCCCGACTGGGCAAAGATGGTATAGACCTCTCAAGGCAGGTGTCACTCGAACAAACGGCACTGATGAATCCACGACACTCTCCCCAGGGCGAGCGCATTCGTCATAGCAGTCCCCGTCCATAAAAACTCGGGCCCGCGAGACGTCCTTTCGGCCGCTCTCCTCCCAACCAGGCCACTCATCACTCCACACTGCACCCCCCGCGCACGATGCAGTATCACCAAGTGAACCTCAGCCCCCTTCTCACATCATCTTCCACTGGAACCGTACACTCTCGTCCTGTTCATCTCGAATGGGACATTCGGCGTGCACCCTGCCATGCCGCCCGCGTAGCTGGCCAAGTTGTTTCAACCCACCACCTGGCTCAGCTGGCTACGCACCCTGGTATCGCGACGCTTCGCGTCATCTCCGACCTCCTCGCGGAGGACTGGGTTATCACAGCCTATAACCCTACTGGGGTGACCATCGAGGACGTCCTTTCCGCGATATACGCAGGACTTCACGCACCGCTCACCCAGCACGAATGGGAATGCGTGTCGCCGATGCAGCGCACTCGCATCGAAGAGGTGTTTTACGCACGTTGCGAAGCATCGCGCGACTTTGACCGCACACGCTATGGCGGTGTGCGTCGCATGGACTGTCTGCTCCACACCACCGTGTTTGCAGGCTTGTCCTCGCTCATGTATCGGAATAACCGATGGGAAGTCGTCCTGACGCTTTCCAGAAACTTTGGCGGTCGCACTCGCGCTCGCAATCACCCGGAGGCGCAACGGGCGGCCTAACCCTACAGTCCGCGCAGTCCGCTTCATCAATTTTGCATATCGTCATACCTTGTCTCCCGCTCTCATAGACCTTCGGGCCTCTGCCACGATCATGGCAGGCTAGTACTGCCTTTTCTTTATTGGTCGTGCAACGTGTATCACGTCTGCGCGGGTACCTCTTACTTTATGGATATATTACCCACATTGCACAGCTACGTGACTTCCTCCCTTTAGTGGTTCAGAAATCTATGGAACCGTTCTGGTCGTGTAATTATGTACGCTCGCGTTCAGTCTTGTTAGTTAGTGTATCCTAGACCTGTATTCAGTTTGCTGTAGCCCGACATGCACAGGCGTATTTCTGTTGACGCTGTGATCTTGACACAAGGCACCGGCGGTGCGGTTTCATTGAGAGGTTCTCGTGCGGTCCTATCCGTGTGATGATATTCACCCGCGAAGAAACGAGCGACGACTGTAGAACTCCTCGCCACCGTTGTGCTACTGCGGCGAATACACGAATTCGTTTCTTTGATTCCACGTCGTTTCTACTCGTTACAACTCCATCAGACTCGCGGAACATCATGTCTACAATTATACCATCGCTGGGCTTTCCGAACGCATCAGTTTCAGTGGTCGGTGGCTGTTGGCAACGCTGATGGAAGACGTCACATTCGCGAGCAATCGCAATTCTAGAGCCTGGTTCCAAGCCGGCAGAATACGCTCACCGAACCCGCTCCCGGGATAAGCTCAAACTCAGTTTGGGTCGGTTGCACAGGTTTCCGAGTACGCCGTTCCTTTCGTAGCTTGCCACGTCCTGGAGTTAAGGCGGTCCACTGACGGATTGGCAGGCCATTGACCCGCCGCAGGGTCGGTTAAGATATGGGCAACGCGACCCAAAGTGTACGGGAAAGATCCATCGTGAACCGAACGTTCGACGGACCTTGAGCACATTCAGATGTGCCAGGGCGCGCTGGCGTAAGCGGCACGCCAGGCACTTGATTGTGAGTTTTGTGCCACCGAGTCGGGCGTCTTGCATTAACACACGTTGACGGGTGCTATCTATTTATAGTGCGAGTGCGTTCCCCCACCTCTGCCCGGATTTGAGGATTTGCGGCAGGGCCACCGCCCAAGTCTATGGGGTGTACGGAAATGAGGCACGTCAGGTGCGCCCATATCTGCGGGCGGTGCATGCGAACGTGAACCTAACTCTACCCTAAGCCCTGGGTGCTAATGGCTGGCATCATCACTGAAATTCGCTGACCCTCTTTGGCTCGACAGGTCCACCGTGTACGACAGTGGCCACGGACTCACTTTCCCTGCTTGGATAGCTATCCAGGGTGATGGGGCGCAGCATAGCATAGCATAGCGATGCCTGCCCAGTGTTGGCATGAATGCACCGTTATCGAACACAGTATCTGCCTTGTCGCGTTGCATCATCCCGTTGATGCGGCGTCCCGTGCAAACGATCACGTCGACATACATGCATAGAGCGTTGCAGTGATACATCCAAGAATGCTAGTCTATCTTCGCTCCTCTCAGCCTGACGGGTTCACCCGCACTCACTCCAGGGCACGTCTATCGTACCGATACAAAACTCTCCCAATCCTGTCCCCTTCAGACCCACACACTCTCCCGACGTCCCGCTGCTACACCATCGTTGTGTGGGCATGGCAATGACCACAGAGACCTGCAGTGACGAAGTATCGGCCCACTCCATCTCGTCCGACGCCCGCGGCGCTGGTGGCAGTCTGACCTCCTTATCGTGCTCAGCGGGCGGCGACGGCGGCGGTGGCGGTGCGGACAAATGAAGTCGCTCGACGACACTCACCAAACACCTCGTCGTTCGAAAGAGCACGCAGGCACCCGGATCCGCCGATCCGATCGGCGCGCGTCGTGCACGCACAAGCGCGGGCTCCACGGGCGGCGTCGACGACGTCATGATGGCTGCGACGGGCTTTTGGGGATGCCAGATCAGCGCGCGGCTCGTCCGCCTGCCTCTCGGGGATGGAGCGGGACGGAGTCTCTCACCGTTATGGTTTCCCATCGCGTCGCTCCCGAGCTCGGCTTGTCGTGGACATGGAGATCGGACCATACGTCCCAGAGGATTGGGGGTTCGCTCAACGGGATAGCCTTGGGTCGAGGGCTCGTCTCGACAGGCGGATGAGAGGGCCTGCGCAGTTGTGCGATCCGTCTCCACGCGAATACAGCAATCATCGCGACGATGAACAGGCCGATGGCGAGAAACGCCACGATGAGCGGCGGGGAGCCGCTCGAGGAAAGGAGGCCGGATATGGATTCACCCCCATCACTATTGGTGGGATCGTTGGTGGGAATCAAGTAACCAGAGATGAAGGTGCTGGTGGGGTTCAACGAGTTCGGTTGACTTGTGGTAGCCATGATGCAACTTTTCGCATGGCTCGGCCACTATCGCGATATGATATGGTCGGGCTGACCGTACGAGTACGAAGCCTCGAGACGGTTCAGAAAACGGGGGCGTAGCCGTCGCTCACCTATATAGTGAGTGTGCTTGGCTTAAGAACTACAGCAACTTGAAGAAGCT
This sequence comes from Nevesoporus exiguus, assembly GCA_038089155.1. NCBI lineage: Eukaryota > Fungi > Basidiomycota > Agaricomycetes > Boletales > Boletaceae > Nevesoporus > Nevesoporus exiguus. Next base: position 44,752 of record JBBPKI010000034.1, read on the forward strand.
CACCGCCCAGAATAGCGTGGTTGCAGGATTGTGAGAGGATGGCGAAAGGAGTCTCATAGCTTGTAAGCACTTTACCACATCCCATACCAAAATAAACCACATATACGCGTGAGCTCCGGGCCTCGAAGGGAGCCGCGGAGAATGATTCCATTCGGCGTGATAGCACAAACACATATCGCTACGGTATCGAGTTACAAAGAAAGAAGCATACGAACAACAACCGACGTCAAAGTCGAGAACGACATTTGACCGAGACTGCTCCCTTTAGACCTGTCTGCGCCTGATTCCCACACGGCACTCCACCGGCTTGCGAAGAAAGCCCTCACGGGTGGCAAGCTGAAAGCACGAAGCGTCCCGTGAGAATTCCTGGCATGTGAGTGTGGGCACTTACCGGTTTCTCGGGTCCGGCAAGTACAAAGTGATAGCGTCGAAGAATCGACGCAACAATGATCAATAGCTCCATCGACGCGAGGTTACGGCCGACACAGGCGCTGAGCAAGTGGCCGCCATCAGTTCTGAAGTGCGCATTGGGCCATAAGATGCTCACCGAGGTCCGAACGAGAAGGGATTAAATGCCTTCTGAATCGCTGCATGGTCACGCTCGAACCACCTCTCGGGCCGGAACACTTCGATGTCGTCCCCCCAGGCGTTCTTGTCCCGGTGGATCGTGTAAGTTGGCACGCTGAGGACTGTGCCTTCAGGGAAGTGAACGCCATCCACTGCCAGGCCACCCTCAGGGGCCACACGAGGCAGGCCGATCGCAGATGTGGAGTGTATGCGCAGAGCCTCATTGATGACGGCATCCAGGTAAGGAAGGCGCTTCACTTGCTCATACGTAGTGACAACATCATCTGACGCGCCGAGAGCGTCGTCGAGTTCCTTCTGAAGCTTCTGCTGCACGTCTGGGTAGCGGGCGAGGTAATAAGTGATCGCACAAGATGAGCTAACCGGCCCGGCTCAGCATGATATCGGACACCATCTCGAGGCGGAAATGCACCCACTTTGATGTCGTGTCAGAACCAGCAATTAACTGAGTCAACGCTTCAGCAGTCAGTTCTGCTGTGCCCATCGGATTGCCTTCGTCGTCACGTCCTTCTTGGAGTTTACTGAGGAGGTCGACACGATCTGTGGGTGTCGTCAAACGCTTTGCGACCGCAGCAACCGCCAAGCCAGCGAGGTTCTTGACTGCCTTGCTGCCTTTGCGGTACCACGGGAGGAGACGGACGTATGGTCGCCAGGACGGCGGAAGAACGCCCATGGAAGCCGAAAACTCGCCGCGATCATTGAGAATCTGTACAGCGGGAATCTCGACAACCTCGGGTTCCCCCTCTGTTCCATAGGACTTCATAGCATCCTTCTGCGAAACGGCAACGGGAGCGGAGTCCTTTGCTTTAACAACCATACCAAATGGAGATCCGAAAGCGAGATCACCTGAGGGTGGAGATGTAGCGTGAGCGAACTGCCTCGAATGGCAGACGAACGTCAAATACCGATGATATCAAACGCGAGGTAATTATACCCTAAGAAGTCGTGAGCGCGACGATGGTATAATGGAAGTAACAGGGGCATACAGGGTAGACAATCCAACCAGAGCCGACCATCGTGACCAGACCAGCCTTGTCCCTCCGTACCAGACTCGCCTTTGACTGCTGCATCGCACAATCGATCCCATTGTTTCAAGAGTTGAGCAATGTAGAGTCGAGCGATAGGTTCGAATTCGAGGACGCTCTTCTGGGAAAAGATGTGTGAGACAATTTTCCTCTTGCGGGCATGGTCGGCACGGTCTCTGGTGTTGAACAATCCTCGGTGAATGGATACAAAGGCATCATAAAAGTCAGATTTGAGAGACCCATTTCCGTGAGCGTAAACGATCTGCAAAGCGGCCGGGTCTGCGACTGACACATGGTTGGGAGCCAAGCGCACGAGGGTTCCTATGGGGTCGCAGTGAAGCTGAGTGACGAGTGAGGTGTTCACAAGGATACTGTACCATATTTCTTGTGCAACTCGTGGACGATTTCTGAGCGGTGGCCGTGACTGGCGGTCCAACCAAGCCACAGGTCAGAGAATTTAGCAAGGAACGGACCGGGAATGCGGCGCTGGCCGAACGGATCAAGAAGGTAAGGGACGAAGTGAGCCAGAATAACAGCCACGGGCAGCGTAGCCAACACTGCCGAAAGCCTGGAGTCGCTGGCCACAGTCGGGAAGGAGATCGACCCGAGAACGCCCATAATGCTGGTGGAAGTGGACGAACAGAGGCCTGAAACTAGGTCACCGGATCTTGCTCGTATATAACCCTCTGAGGCATCGCCTAAAACAGCGTAGAGACGCAACGCCGAGTCCGACCGTCAGTGCCTGGACACGGCTCGAAGTAAGGCCAATGACCAGGCTCGAGTCGTCTGACAACTAACGGAATTACAAGCTGTACCTAAAAACCACGCTCCTTTCTGACCATGACCACCCCGTATACCGGCGATCCCATACGATGATACCTGATATAGTGGAGCTGGAGAGTCTAGTGTGATGTGCTATCCTTCTAGACATGTGCTTGCAGACACAAGGTGGTGTGAAATGTGGCGACTGTGTGCTGTTTTTTTATATCGTTTCCAAGTTGGTGTGTCGAAGCACGCAGGTCGGGGATGGACCATCTTCGAACGAGGCGTGTGCCGTCATTTGCGTGGTCGGTGTCGATCTATCATGTTTGGTTAGACACTTCTGCGGCGCGCTCTCACCGACGATCAGTTACGACTGCAACGCCGGTGTTTTACACTCACGGCTGGCTGTCTGGATCACCTCCCACTCCCATTCAAAACTCATCTGAACACAAGGACTAGCATCCAAGAAAGAAAGTCCCTCGCTCACTACACACGCCAAAGAAGCGTGCCCCGATAGCCTTTCTGAATCCGAGGGCGTGCAGCGTTCATTACCTCAAACTTTTGAATCTTGCCAGGTCTCGTGGCAATCGACCTCGCCGTACCTAAACAAGTACAAGAGATAGGCAACCCAGCAGCTGCGGAACGCATCCCGGGGGCGCGGTGGTCCTGCCATGCCTTGCGCATGCGCACCAGCCGTCTTCCTACCATGTTTGGGTCGTACGAGTCCGTGCCCGGCCTGAGACCTGGGTGGCTATAAGCCCGCAAAAAATGGAACAAGTGTGTTCTCCTCCTTCCAAAACACAATACTCAGTGTCCAGCATTGCTGGCGCTATAGGTAAAACGATGCATCATGCCAGTGCATACGTCCTTGCATACCTCATATCCAGCGTGTCGACAGCCGTGATCTTGGCGAGTGGTCCAAGCTACACCGAACCACGTTCTCTTCAGGGTACCGTTTACGACGCCAAAGGGGGACAGTCGGTGTACGATGAGTGTCAGGCCAGCCCATGCCAGATTGCGCACCGTATGTGATCCCTTACACTCATCACAGCCACTAAATGATATGCATAACCGTCTTACCAGTCAACTCTGTGGAGGACTTCTGCTTGTGGGCACCCCCCCAACCAGCTGCCAGGAACACGGAGGTCAGTATGCATTGTCGCCGAAGGGGTGTTAAGCCGACCACGCAATAACCGTAATAACCTCGCAGCACACCCTGGTCGCATGGTGCACAAAGGTACGTCGGACGTGTGGATAAAAATACCCCACGGGCTTATCGTCTTTCGCTTAGGGTGGTCACGGAACCCACCCCATCCCGGATGGAACGATATCCGGAGCACACCTGATAATGACGTCTGAATACGTTCAAATCACGGGTAGGTCGCTTGTCGAGGTTGAAACCACTGTTGAACGGAACACCTTAGGTGTCGGCAAGTTGACCAACATCAACGTTCCTGCCGATGGCGTGGCCAGCGCAAGTGGCCAAGGCCATCGTGTCCACAGCGTTGTCCTCACGAATGCGTACGGTCGGCTCGAACAAGTTTCAAATTGGACGGTAAAAATCTTATCGATTGTGGCACAGTGGTCTTACGAGATCTGACAGAGCTTTGTGTCGCAAGAACGCTTTTGCTTCAGGGCCTGTAAGCCTTCTGCAGCTGCATCCACAGCATGTCCAGATATTCGCGACATCTCTGATTGTTCGGAGAACGTCCTCGGAAACTACGACGCTGTAGTCTTCGAAGATTGTGTTAGAGATGCTGCGGGAGTGCCTTCCGCCTTGTATCACGATGTTTTGGCGGCCCCTTCGCATCGATTCATGCACCTTTTCCCCTCCAGTTGCACGATTCGCGGTACCGTCGCTCTCGCAAGGAGAACCATAACACCTATGCTTATCGTTTCGCCCTCCCAATCGGACTTCCATACTCAAAGCACGTCGATGCCATCTTCCATGGTGCCAACGATAACGGATACCGGCACGACGATCACTTTTCCATCGTTCCCGACGTCGACGTTGGTCACTACCACGTTCGCGAACTCTAGTACGCTGGGCTCGCTATCCAATGCTCCGACGACCTCATCGTGTCCCGACAACCTCATGTGTTCCTACAAACATACCCACACCCACCTTCATACCCACTTTCATTGGCGCTCACACACCCGCAATATTTCACGCTATCACTCTCCTACGTCTACCGCCTCGTTTTCACAACGTTCGTTCAGCCATCCATCATCTTCGAGTACAGCATCCTCACTTGGGGGTCCTTCGACGTCTTCGCCACCTATTCCGTCAACCATGTCATTTGTATCCACACTTCCTACGTTTCCCTCGTCTGATTATTCTTCGGGGACACCGGCCTCGCTTGGAGGTCCTTCGACGTCTTCGCCACCTTTTTCGCCAACCACGTCATTTGTATCCACGCTCCCTACGTTTTCTCCCTCTGGTTATTCTTCGGGGACACCGGCGTCACTCGCATCTACCTCCGTACTCACGTCATCCTCACCGACACCCGAGCCCATGCCCTCTTTGCCTTTCTCTGATCATGGCACGTCCTCTTCGTTTTCAGGACTTTCCTCGCCCTCTACGTCACCTTCCCCGTCGTTGTCTCAAGGTTCATACGTTTTTACTTTCACCTCTCCCTCGATGTCGTCTGAACCAGGCACATCTCCAGTCCCTTCTACAGCCTTACCTTCCCCGTCGTCCCCCACCTCAACCTCCACATCCTCTCAAAGCTCAGACGTTCACACTTTCGCTACCCCTTCTTCGTCCGTCCCAATCCTCTCTCCATCATTTTCCTCGCCCACTGTTCCAAACTCCCAAACACAAATCGGCTCGCAGTGTCCCCCTCCCTTGCGTATTGCTGCGAACGCGGCATCTGTCGTTTCCATGAACCCCGTTCTTTCGTTGATGCTCACGGTCTTGATGATCGTGCTACCGTCCGTCGTCGGTGTTTTCGTTCTTTGAGTATTCCTATCCACGCATGTCTCGTAAATAACGAACCCTCGAACCTTTCATTTGTTACACGACGCGGACTACGAGAATGCTGTAGTACAGGATGTGGTCCCGTCACCGATACCCATATTGGACAATCAAGCCTACGCACTTTAAAACTCAGAGTGGTTCGATGTCGGGTGTCGGCCCCACAGCGACGACACGTGTCGGGTTGACCTGTGTGAAGGTGAGTGAGATGAGTAAGATAACCCCACGTGGCAATGAGTACGGGACCTTGGTCTGAGACCAGTAATAATGGACTTTGATGTGCTTAAAGTCGGTCGACGACCGGAACGCGTCGTTGTTCCAGTACAGCTTGCGAAGCCACCTACGATCCATCGTTCAGCGACCCAAGTCGACCCCCACAGGGCACAGAATCTCACTTGTGGAGGGCAGGATATCCGTTTCGGATCGTACGCAGATTGCATTTAAAGTGTCCAACGTACACAGGGTCGAAACGAACCTAGTCAGATGGCGGTGATGAGGTCGAGACCGCACGCGCCAGAGAAATCAGGAAATCGCTCACGATCGTGACGAAAAGCCTAATATCCGCTTCTGTCAGCGTATCGCCGACGAGATAGTCCTTGCCGGTCAGCAACTTCTCTAGACGGTCCAGACTCTCGAAGAGTGGATACACCGCCTTTTCATACGCCTCTTGCGATCCGGCGAACCCAGCCCTGTACACGCCATCTATGAAGCGGACATTCATGTCAGCTCCGAGGGGAGGCGGTCATAGCCCGGAACTGGCGCACTGTTCACAGTGTCGTACACCCACGCATTGAGCGCGTCGATCTCCTCGCGGTGCTTCTCAGGGTAGATATCGACAGACGCCTTCTCCGGAGGAAGCAGGTCGTTGAAAGCAGTGTTGAACATGCGGATGATCTCAGCACTTTCGTTGTTGACAATCGAGTGCGTCTTCTTGTCCCAGAGAAGCGGGACGGTGAACCTGGTGAGGCAGACAGGAGTGTGAGTGAATCTCTCTGCCCGACGCGAATCGATAGTGATGGCGCACCTGCCGGCGTAGTTGGGGTCCGCTTTGGAATAGAGATCCTTGACGTGTTGGGCGCTGTACAGCGGGTCGACCTCCGCGCCTGGGAACGGGTCAGCGTTAGCGAACGGCCATCCAGATTCTCCCATGCGAGGAGATACGACGGTGACGGCTGATAAGAAGAAGTTCTGCGAATCATGGAGACGTTGCGGGTGTGATACACGCACGAACAATGTCTTCAAGGCCTTTCAATTTCCGTGTGATAAGCGTGCGAGTGGCCCACGCTATGACCCAAGGATTGATGACAGAGAAGCACAGCTAGAAGAAGAGGACGTACGGCACGCGTAAGACACATAGAGGTGATATCTGTCTAGATTAGGTGCGAGTTTGGTCCACCATAGTCCACGTTGGATCATGGGGGAGTACGAACCTCTTTCGGGGGTAAACAGGCCATCCTTTTGAATCCAATTCCTAAACGAAGCAGCCAATCGGTTGTATGAACCGTCAGTCTCGAGCTTCATTTTGCCGATGTCGGATTGCGACGAGACGTCTCGGGTGGCAGTCATGGCGAACGTTCTCAGCGATACGCGATATGTAGATTGACGCTTGGACGAGCAGAAGATAGTTAGGGGTGATCCGCTGACTCTGAAGACGTGGCTTATAAGCCGGAGCGGAGTCGCCATACTGGGTGAATTCAGACTTTTCTCTCGCACAGTTTCTTTATACTGAGATGACAAACGCTGTAAGGTAATCAGGCCCAGGGCCTATCCATCCCCTCAAAACCCGTACCCACGACGCCAACGTAATCACGGAACAATGTTACTCGTTATCAGTCCTTGTAGAGTTTCTGACTTTGTGAGCGCTGACTTTAAGTCCATCCCAGCTCCGGCGGAGTGTTGAGTGCTCGTTTGGTTTGTCGTCCATTGACAAGCTTTGTTTCCTTCGTTGCGGGTTACCGTCCATCATCGATGAATCTTAGCACATAACGTGGTTGGGTCACCTATTTGAATTGTGCAATTTGCCTACGCGTTTCGGAATCCTAGAGCGCCCCCGGGCCAATGTCGGGTGTCAGCCCGCAGGGACGATGCGCATCGGGTCAATCTATGTTGGCGGTGAGTACGATGACCTGGGCCCCCACGTAGCAGGAAGAGACGAGACCTGAGCCATGGACCAACAAAACCCGACTTTGATGTGTTGAAAGCTGGTCGAGGACTAGAACGCGCATTGTTCCAGTACAGGTTGCGAAGCGAGCTGTGTGCCGTGACAATCGAAACAACCGATCACTGGATCTACCGAGCACTTATAGTACGCAAGATCTCGCGTGTGAATAGCAGGATACTGGATTGCCCGCAAGTCACATTTAAATATTCTGGTGTACGCAAGGTCGCAATGTGCCTGTCATGTGGAAAACGATAAGACGGAGATCGCGCGCAAGCGATAGATGAAGTGGCGCTCACGATCGTGACAAAGAGTCTGACATCCGCCTCTATCAGCGTATCTCCGATGTGGTAGTCCTTGCCGGTTAGCATCTTCCCGAGACGGGCCAGACTCTAAAAAGTGGATATACCGCCTTTTCATAGGCCTCCTGCGTTGCCGCGAACCCAGCCATGTACATGCCATCTATCAAGTAGCGATCGAAATCAACCCAAGGGGATACGAGCACGTGGATACTGTTCACGATGCCATATATCC